>ML835653.1:34894-48049 GCA_009831015.1 Picea engelmannii | reverse complement strand
TATAGAAGGTAAGCCAATACTATCGCTATCTAATGGATATCATTAAACAATTTAAAAGATATTACAATTGATATCAAATATCTAAGAATCGACTCCATCCTCATGACACGAAGTGCATGAGTGATGGAGTCCCTCGTAATATGAAAAACTGATTTGGAATCTTCAGTACAACTGCCTTCTCAAAATATTCATCATGATATTGGTCCAAATGGTGCGTTCTAGAAACAGAGGTTTTGGTACCGGAATACACGCAGTTGGGAATCTAGGTACCGGAATAGGCGCGGTGCAGACAGTACTGGAATAGCGCATGACTCGGTACTGGAATGGATTTGGTACCAGATTGCACGATGACCAGTGGTACCGGAATGGCACGAGTACTGGATTAGCTGCTCATGAGTCAAACCATTAGGATCATACAAATAAAACACTTTAATCGAATTATTTCAATAAAGTTAAACAAAACATGCTTTAAATCATCAATTACCTCTTGTGAACATGAACAAGATCATTTGGTATGTGTTTGAGAGAAAATAGTCAAGTATAGGCTTAGGACATAGGAAAAAAGGCTTAGATACAAGGTAAGATAGGGCATTATATATGTCAAAATAGAGACTCAACAGTTACATTTGATCTTCTCAGTCAATTACAAGGGGTCCTCACAAAGAAGGTCCTTGCGAACTTCACCCGCATGAACTAGCACTGGGTGCAACTTTCCTTTCCACGTGACCACCTGGTTGTGACCACTCGCCAACCAAGAAGGCGCTTTGCAACTTCTCACATCGGATATTCTGCTGCGAGTCACCCCGACTCTCCCAACTCTCAATCTCTGAAGTGGAGCCTAGCGACGCTATCTCCTTCCCTTATTCTCTACTGATGTGACCTCTTGTTGTGAGCACATGCCAATAAAAAATCCGTTCGTGACTTTGTGTTTTGGATATTATGTTGCAAGTCACCTCGATTCTCCCAACTCTCGAAACTCCGAGCTAGATCCTAGTGACGCTAGATCCTTGCCCTATTCTCCGCTAATGTGACCACTGGCTATGAGTTGGGGCCAAGCACTTCGGGACTTCACATTTCACGAAGTCACGAGTTATCTCTTCTCCTTTCTACAATGTCTGAACTTCCGAACTCTGAACTTCTTCGTTCCTGATCAACGGTCCATGACCCTCAGTGATTCGACGACCCAGATCTCCTCTTCACACTTTGGGACTTCGTATTTCACGATGTCAGAAGTCATATCAACAGTCCACGACCCTCTGTGATCCGATAACTCAGATCTCCTCTACGCACTTCAGGACTTCTCACTTCACGATGTCAGAAGTTAGATCACCTCCTTTCTTTCGTTTCCTGATTTCCAAACTCTTCTCTCATCCGATCGACGACCCATGACATTCCTTGATCCAATGGTCCAGATTTCTTCTGGACTTTGTGTTTCGAAACTTTGGATATGGCTCTTGATTCTTCAGGTATTCTCCCCAACCTTTCCCAAATTACATGGATCTCTGACACGTTCCCTTTGGATCCAACGGTCTAGAATTTCTTCACGACTTCTTGTTTCGAAGGCTTTCAACTATCCTCCTTGCAAATCTTTCGAAGTCTGAATCCTCAAATTTTCAGATCTGCTTCCACCTGTTCCGACTCTAATCCAATGGTCCATATTCTTCACAGTGATCGATCCGATGGCCACTGTCTCTCCTCCTCCTGAGATTACGATTTCTTCTGACTTAGAATATTTTCTAAGTATTCAAAGGTTTCGGCCTCCGAACCTTCTTCTGCAAATCTAATTGAAAGGTCTCGTCTTCTATTTATCATCATTGCTTTCCTATTTTCCATCGTCATTGTTGTTCTTGCCATCAATGACAGGGAACACTCTTCCTGTAAACATGCCAACAATATCCCCCTTTGGCATTGATGGCAACCCTGAAAGGTTGCACTATTCTTCTTAGACCTCCAACTATAGCATCCAGACAAGACCTTTTTCTCCCCCTTTAACATCAATGTCAAAGAAAACTAAGAGTGACTCTGTTCTCCCCCTAATTAGAGATACAATAAGCACTCTCCCCCTGATTGAATATACTATGAGCACTCTCCCCCTGATTAGATATACTGTGAGAACTCTCCCCCTGATCAGTTAGACTATTTTAACTTGATAACAGGGTCACACCCAACTTCTGGTGTAGATACTCAAACTGAGCTTTTGCAGGCGATTTAGTGAAGATATCAGCAATGTGATCTTGGGATGGAATATAATGCAAAGAAACAACAGTGTTGGATACCTGATCCCTCAAGAAGTGATACTTGATGGGTATATGCTTGGTTTTGGAGTGAAATACAAGATTCTTTGACACACTAATTGCACTAGTATTATCACAATGAATTGGGATCAATGCAATATACTTTACCTCCAAGTTTGCAAGTGTCTGAATCATCCACAATACTTGGGTACAACAAGTGGCAGCTGCAATGTCTTCAACTTCTGTAGTCGATAAGAAAATGGAACCTTGATTCTTTCTCAACCATGGTACAAGAGAATCTCCTAATAAGAATGCACCTCCACTCGTTCTTTTCCTTTCATCCATGCAGTTATCCCAATCAACATCTGAATATACTGATAATTGAAAATTATGATTCTTAGGATACCATAGGCCATATTTCATTTTTCCTTTCAATTATCTGAATATTCTTTTGACAGCTATCAAATGATTCTGTTTAGGTGAAGACTGATACCTTCCTACCATTCCAACAACATGCATTATGTCTGGACGAGATGTTATGATGTACAATTGGTTGCCTATCATAGAACTATGTGAACTCTGATCAACATCAGGTGAGTCATCATCCTTTCTTAACTTGCATCCAGTGACCATAGGTGTTCTCACAGGTGAAGAATCTTCCATTTGAAACCTTTTCAACACTTCTCTTAGATATTTCTCTTGAGAAAGAAATATTCCTTTAGACCTCTGAGTAATTTGCAGACCAAGAAAAAATGGCAATTCCCCTATCATAGACATTTCAAATTCAGATTGCATGGCAGAAGAAAACCATTGTACCAATGAAAAATTATTACTTCTGAAGATGATTTCATCTACATAGACCAACACAATGAGCGAATCATTATCCTCTGTTTTGATATATAGATTGCAGTCAACTATTCCTCAACCCTTTGTATTGAATATACTTATCCATTTTGTAATACTAGGAACGAGGAGCTTGTTTCAACCCATATAAGGATTTCTTCAGTGTGCAGACAAAGTCAGGGTTGTCTGACAATTCGAAACCCTCTAGTTGTTCCATATAGACTTCTTCTTTTAGATCTCCATTTAGAAAATCTCACTTGAAATCCATTTGATAGACTTTAAACTTCTTATGACAAGCATAGGAAAGAAACATTCTTGTTGGCGCAGGGGCAAACCCAGGGTTCAATGCTACAATAGCACACAATCAAAACCCTAACTACTGGCCCTTTCGACAACACTTGCGAAACATATGAAGTCTCACCCAAGGTAGAGGCAGGGGTGGTTGCAAGACTCAGGTGTCTACAACCTTAGCTGGGACATAGATCTGTGATTATAATACTTGATAGAGAACTTAACACTGTTAGTCCATCATTATTTAACCAATATCTACTCCATAGTGAAAACAACGCATCGCAACATTCACCCTGATCTAATGTATTTAAGCACTTAGCATAAATAAATATACTAGATCTAGAATATTCGAGCACTAAGTAAGTTCACATAGGTTAGATTTAACATCCAGGGTCATCATAAGCACAAAGCACAAATAGAGCTATCTATCTATATCAAAGCACTTAGCAAGTAAGGACATAAACACATCAGAACATCGCACCGAGCAGAATAACATAGTATTTACGTGGTTCACCCCCACCCTGGGGCTACGTCCACCAACTCTTATTATTTATTAGCTTCAATTAGTCATCTACATGCATAGAGCCACAAAAACCCTACTCTGCATAGGAAAGGAGATCTGTGTGCACCTCGCCAGATCCTTTCTCCCCGAGCTAGGTCTAGCACAAAGCCTTTCACAGTTTATTACAACCACTTGCACTTAGCTCTACAAGTTTCTCACAATATTCACAGAGCATCTACAAACCATACTTACACTTAGTACTTAGATTATCGCCCCCCCTACTTATGTCACCTAGCTACTTATTTATACTTTACAAAATAGGCCTAAACGTGGGTAAACCCATGGGTCGGCATCCCATACCTGTTACATAATCCCAAATCCCAAAAATGGGCCTATATCTTGTGATCTCTGCTTCGTCTTGCGCTTTGTCTTCGACAAGCTATCGAAGTCCCAAAATACGTCAAAATTGACCAAGGATCCCCCAACACTCACCCGTGACTCATCTCGAGTCACTCTAGTTTGACTAGTTCTATTTCGAACACCTCGAGCTTGGCTTGAGCTAATTCGACTTGTTGTTGTGCTACGACCTCCTTCTCAGCAAACTCTTGGATGACTGCATCGTTAATAGTTCCCTCTAGACGTTGTTCAAATGTAGTGACAATCTGCTCTAGCTCTGCTCCTTGGCCTTCTACCTCTGTAAACAATTGATAGGCCTTATCTTTTATAGGTTGGATTTTCTGAGTTACTTCCATAAATATGCTCTGGATAGTGTGGATATGCTGCTGGGTGGTCCGCTGCTCTTGGGATCACTTCATTCTTTCCACAGCTGACAGGGGCTTCAATTGTGCCTGTATCTTTTCGGCTTGATACTTTGCTTCTTGGAGCTGCGACTCCAGTGCCTTCAGTTTCGAGTTCTCCTTGAGTTGTTCATAGGTCTGGGTACTGTGATCAGTGAGTTTCTTACATTCCAGGGTAAGATCCTTTATCCTTTCAACTGCACTCCTGGCAGTTGCTTCTCTTTGGTCTCTTACATCTTGTGGGGTCTTAGGTATTGTGCGTAGCTCCAAATCTGCTATGTGTTGTTGTATCTATTGGATGGCTTCTATGAGCTGGTTCACCTGTTGTGTAACTCAGTCTTCTTCCTTGATTTATAATACTATCACAGAGCAAAGTTCTCTGTTGACCACTTCTTTTACTTCAAGTTGCTCCACAAGCAATTGTTCCTTTTCTTGTTGTAGCTTTGCTTTTTCTTCATCAAACTTCGCTTGGAGAGAAATATTTTCCTATTCTGCAGCACTGTGTTGCTCTATGAATACTCCTTGTACTTGTATCAAAGCCTGGGTGGCTTTCTCTATTTCTTCTTGTGCTCATCGAAGGCGGGCTTCGACTGTATCAGCTAGGTAGTGGAGTTGAGTTGACTTGTCTCCCAATTCTGGTTCTCCCAGCGCAGTGGAGACTGCACGGTTGGACTGTAGGGCCTGTTGTACCCCTCGGAGTTCAGTCTCAATTCGATCATACATCTCCTCTTACTTTGCTTCTTGTTTCTCTGTTGTTTCTAGCGAAGCATCTTGCAGGGCTACTATGAGGAATTCAAAGTCATCGGAGGTGAGGACAATCTACATCTTGGTCATGGTGGCCTTTGATTTCTTCCGGGAGGAAGGTTTCGGAGGCAAACCTTTCCTCTTCTTCATGGGATCAACCTCATCTCCTTGCTTCTTTTCAACTTTTTTGTCATTCAAATATTTTCCATCACCTCCTCGCTCTGGTGATATGGAAGAAGTTTTGATAGATGTGCTATCTAATTCTTGGACCTCTTCGGTCTTCTTCGTACTGCTGGGTCCGGGTGTATCCTGCCCAGTTTCTAGGCTGTCGATGTCAGATATCTCTGCAGGGTCTGTTGGAATAAGGAGGTTCTCCGACCAGTCCTTATTGATCTCATTCATGTCCTCCTCCATCAACTTATAGTAAGATTGAAGTTGTTGCTTGTGTTCGTCGACGCGCGTTGTGATGTAAATAAAATGTCGATCTGCGTTGAACTTCATTGAAGGCCTGAACTGGTGTAGAGTGTTTGGAGTCATGTGAGGCTTGGACTATATGGCTATCTTCAGTTGATTGTAGTAGGTATGAAAAACAACATTTGACTGCCACTGTTTATTCATGTCACTTGAATACCATAGTGTACTGAACTTCGGGGCTAGTGATTCAAATGGCTCAATGTCCGGGAAGGTCGCACCTTCTGGCATCTCCCAGGAAATAAAATCTATAAGGATCAAGAGCTAGCTAAAATGAAATTCATATCCTTGATCCTGTGCTTCTCTGCAGTAGAGTTCCAACTGGTTCACCAGGTACTTCACCCAGTTCATCTAAATGCCTTCCGCGCACTTCCCTGCGAGGTCGACTATAAAACCGATGACTTGGGTAGGTCGGTTATTTCTTACTAACTTCCCTGCAATCAAATGACAGGTGAGGCACACTGTGCCACTCTAGATAGAAGCTACATTGTAGCCTCTTGTTCCCTTCTCGACATCACCATAAGTTTCCTTGATCTTCTGTGCTAGAGCACAATCCATGGATTTTCCTGGGTAAAACTCATGTGGATCAGGTCCTTGCATACTCAAGCCCGTGATCCGATTGATCAATGTCCGATCAACTATTATACAGTGGTTTGACCACAAATAGTCGCCATGGTAATAATAAAGAAACAACTTGACACAGGCATTAACTTCCTGGTGTCTACCAAAGTGGGGAAGCTTCATAACGTTTAGTAGGGTGGGCTGCGTGAGGTTCATAGTCCATGATTGGGGGATTATCTTTGAATTCTTCCCCTTAGTTTTGGTCAGGTACTTATGTGGGGCGAGCATGTTATAGACTTTGCGATATCTGAGGTTGACGTCACTAAATTTCAACGCTGCAACCTTATCTTGGTCTGCTCGAACTGCGTGTATCCTCTTCGGGAGGTACGTTGTAACCAAGGTGCATTCAAAATCTTTGGGCACACTGTCTCAATTTGTTGTGCCACTCAGAGGTGGTATATAGGTGGGTAATATGGTCGGGATCAATTTGGCACAC
Source organism: Picea engelmannii (assembly GCA_009831015.1). Classification (NCBI taxonomy): domain Eukaryota; kingdom Viridiplantae; phylum Streptophyta; class Pinopsida; order Pinales; family Pinaceae; genus Picea; species Picea engelmannii. The sequence goes on along the minus strand of ML835653.1, from coordinate 41,110 downwards.
CAGATCATCCCTATGCTTGGTTCTCTTTTAATCTGATGGTCGGGATGGTCTGGATCCATGAGCAGTTGACGGAGAGGCTAGAAGTCCTCTTGTCGATGATGCTTGTACACCTATAGACATCGACATGAATCTTTTAGTCATGAGGTCGATCAAAAATTATTCAACATATTTCTCTACAATGCTCAACTCATCCAACATACACGCTCGGTGTTAGAAATCTCGTGTTCAGAGGGTAACTTAGACACAGTAATGAGATAGAGAGAAAGAACACAATGATCACTCTGAAAAATCAACTTAGTCTGCGGGCTCAAACTTTCGGTTGGAAAAAGTGTTCTCAGTGCATGGCGAGATGGGATAAATAAGTAACTCAACAACGGGTCGCTTGCAACGGGTATGAAGCCTTCATTAACTTTGTTTTGTCTGTTATTGTGCAGTCCCAATGGTCGGATGGCGAGCTGTCTGTCCATAAATGTATTTCTACCCATTCGGAGCATTGGTATAATGGTTATAATGTCCCCAACGACTATATTGCTTCTCCATGGTGAAGTTCCATGTGTCGTTGTTCTGATATCCCGACGGAGCTCCAATTTTGCAAATTTTCCTTCTGCAAGGTTCCCTCTGGAACCTTCTGCAACTTGTCAATCTTAGCTCTCTTCTTACTTATCTTTCTAGCCTTATTCCCAATGAGCTTCATCTCGGTATGCCTTTTTCCGTTCTGATTCTTATCTTCTTTTGGCATAGTTACTTCACACTGTTGAGATTCTTTCCTAAGTTTCGAGGGTGATCCTTCTTCTTTATCTAGAATAGTTACTTCAATCTTCTGTGGGTCTTCTAGTGTTCTTGCAACTTCGACATCCAGGTCTCTGGTGTTAAATATCTTTGATCTATTCTTCTGTTCTTTGATCAAGTGTGCAATCCTTCTAGTCATGAATTATTTTAACTCTTGTTTCTTCTTCTCTAAAACTTATTCTTCTTCTTTCCTTCTGGCCTGATATCTTTCAATCCAAGGTTTTCCTAGTAGCATGGAAAATGGGGCATTGTTCTCAATAAATTTAATAATATCAAAATATTCCTCTGTCGAAGTTCCATTGGCATTCATAGGTATCCGGGTGAGCTTTCCACATAGGTTTATCATATTTCCTTTGAATAGTCCTATTCCTCCTAATGAAGGAATCATAGCAGGCCTCCCTATAGCTTCCCAAGTTCTCTCTGTCATGATATTCAACTGTGTTTCCTCATCTAGAAAACAGTCAATGTCGAAGTCTCCTATTCTTTCTTCAAGGGATTCTTTTTCTTTGAAGATATCTGATAATCTGACATGTCAGTGGTCATTCATGGTTTCTTTCATATGTAGCAATATGTTTTCTGATTCTTTCTGGGGTTCTTCCATAATCTTAGTTTTTGGATCTGCCCTAGGGTTTTCTTGTCTCATGTTCATTTCTTCAAGCTTAGAAATCATTCTAGGACAATCCAATACTTCATGGTTCATAGATTTACAACAAAGACAACTAGGTCTTCTCTCAGGGCATTCATTAGCAAGATGTCCCGGTCTTCTGCAACTGTAATAGAGGGTTAATCCTCTCTTTTTTTTAAATGATCCCCAACCTTTCCTGTACTACGCGCTAGGATCATGGTAGCTAACCTACAAGCATTTCTTTCTAGGATCCTGCATACACTTATTAGTCCAAACATTCTTTATATGCATAGGTATAACATATTTTTCACTATTCTTATCAGATCTACTCATATCAAATATTCTTTCATCTATTAATACCCTAGTTTTCAAGCTAGTGTAGAATCTATCAAACATACCTAGATCCATACTGTTGAAATACAAATTTCCACTTATCTTACTTCTACAGAGCACAAAGCTTTTAGATCTTACCTCTTTTCTTCAGATCGGACTTCTTTTCCTTAGCACAGAGCTTGTCAAACTAAGTAGAGTACTATGCACTAGAGTAACAGATCTTTCACAATTTCAGGTCAGATATTTGCACAAAGCTTCTTCTTCCTCAGTTCCCAGTAATCACAGTTTCAGGTCCTGGCAACAGAACCATTTGTTGGCACAGGGGCAGACCCAGGGTTCAACGCTACAACAGCGCACCAACAAAACCCTAACTACCGGCCTTTTCGACAACACCTGTGAATTAGATGAAGTCTCACCCGAGGTAGAGGCAGGGGTGGTTACAAGACTCAGGTGTCTACAACCTTAGCTAGGACACAAATCTATGATTATAATACTTGATAGAGCACTTAGCACTGTTAGTTCATCATTATTTAACCAATATCTACTCCATAGAGAAAACAGAGCATCGCAACATTCACCTTGATCTAATGTATTTAAGTACTTAGCATAAAGAAATAGATTAGATCTAGCAGTTTCGAGAACTAAGTAAGTTCACATAGGTCAGATTTAGCATCCAGGGTCATCATAAGAACAAAGAACAAACAGATCTATCTATCTATATCAAAGCAATCAACAAGTAAAGACATAAACACATCAGAACATTGCATAAAGAAGAATAACACAGTATTTACGTGGTTCACCCCTACCCTGGGGCTATGTCCACCAACTCGTCTTCTTTATTATCTTTGATTAGTCATCTACATGCATAGAGCCACAAAACTCCTACTCCGCATAGGACATGAGATCTGCACACACCTCGCTAGATCCTCCCTCCCCGAGCTAGGTCTAGCACAAAGCCTTTCACAACCTGTTACAACCACTTGCACTTAGCTCTACAAGTTTCTCACAATATGCACAGGGCATCTACAAACTATACTTGCACTTAGCACTTAGCTTATTGCCCCCCCTACTTATGTCACCTGGCTACTTATTTATACTTTACAAAATAGGCCTAAACATGGGTAAACCCATGGGCCGAAATCCCATACCTGTTACATAATCCCAAATCCCAAAAAGGACCCAAAAAGGGACTGAGATCCCGTGATCTCTGATTCGTCTTACGCTCCATCTTCGACAGGCTGTCAAAGTCCCAAAATAGGTCAAACTTGACCAAGGATCTTCCAAAACTTGGTTAAGGGAAAAAAATTCTAATAGATTCTAATCTTCTATGGGCGCAAATGTTTCATCAAAATCCAGTCCTTCTATTTGAGCATACCCTTTGCAGACCAATCTAGCCTTATTTCTTACAATATTTATTTTCTCATTCATCTTATTTTTGTAGACCCATTTGGATCCTATTACATTTTTATTTGCTAGCCTAGGAACAAGTTCCAAAGTGTCATTCTTTTCAAGCTGATCCAGTTCCTTATTCATTGATTTTAACCAATTTACATCTTTATTGGCTTCATTAAAGTTCTTGGGTTCCACCATGGATATGAAGGCTATATGTGATTGCTCGGTGTCTTTGATTATCCTTCTCCTAGTTTGTACACCTTTGTCTTTCTCACCAATTATCTGACTTGCAGGATGATTCTTTTGAGTAACTCTGGAGGAAGGATTTGATGTTGATTGTTGTCTTGACTCTTCTTGTCTGGGTGTCTCTTCTCCACCTGATTCATCATCTTCTTCTGACTCTAAGATTTTTTGCTCTTCATTTTCAATATTCTCATCATATTCTTCATCTGACTTGGTGCTTATTCTCTGTTGATCTTTTATAGGAGCTTCTTCATCAATTCAAACATCAATACAGTCTACTAATTTATGCATTCTTTTTTTAAATCATTTGTATCCTTTACTATTCGTTGCATATCCTAAGAAGATACCTTCATCATCTCTACCATCAAATTTTCCTAGATGATCATCATTATTTTTTATGTAGCATTTACTTCCAAATACTTTGAAGTGCTTGATTGATGCAGGTCAACCAAACCACGGCTCATATGGATTTTTATCATTGTTCGGGCTTAGATGCGCTTTCTTTAGAATATGAACAGTCGTGTGAACAACTTCCACCCAGAAGGTTTGTGAAATGTCCCTTTCACTCATCATAGCCCTTGCCATATGCTGAACTAATCTATTTTGGCGTTCTACAACTCCATTTTGTTGAGGAGTACCTGGAATAGTATATTCTCTTTTAATTCCATGTCTGTCACATAATTCTTTGAAATCTCTTGACATAAATTCTCCTCCCCTGTCTAAGAGAATTTCCTTTAACTTCCTTCTTGTCTGATTCTCATCTAACACCTTAAACATTTTGAAATTCTCAAACGCATCATATGTTTCTCTTAGAAAGGAAACCCACGTAAGTCTGGAGAAGTCATCAATGACCAGCATAAAGTAACATTCTCCTCCAGTTCCTTCCTATCACGATGGTCCACATAGATCGATATGAATAATTTGAAGTGGTTTCTCTGAAGACATGAAACTCTTCGATTTGAATTGAGCACGAGTTAGCTTCCCCATTTGGCAGGATTCACATACAGAGTTATGAGGCTTAGATATTCTTGGAATATCTTTCACAACACCTTCATTATTCAGCTTGGCAATATGATCAAAATTCAGGTGTCCAAGCCTTCCTTTCCATAACCAACTTTCATCAAATTTTCTTAAATGACATTCCTCCTTATCTTCCTTCATAACATAGACATTCTTTTCAGTTCTAACCCCTTTTGCAATCATCTCTCATGTGTTCACTATTTTTATTTTACAATCTTTGGCAGTGAAAGTGACTTCACATCCTTTGTCACACACCTGACTGACACTAAGAGGACTATTCTTTAATACATCAACAAATAATACATCTTGAGCTATTCCTCTTCCATTACTTATGATCTTTCCTAGAGCATCATTTCCAAAAGTCACATTTCCTGATTTATTTTCTTTGAGTGATGGGAACTTACTTTTGCCACCTATCATGTGACTGGAGAATCCATTGTCAATATACCAGGGTTTCTTTTGTATTTGAGTTGACAACACTAATCCACACTTGTTATCTTCTTTCTTCTTCCAAACCTTGACGTTTTCAACTCTGTTATTTGAATCTGGCTTATAGTTCTTTAGGCAATAGTCTGCGGCTTTATGTCCATAATTATGGTAGATGTAACATTTTGGTTCATTGAATAAAGGATCATAACGATTGTTATGCTTAATCTACGTCTTTTTCCCAGCCATCACATGATTTGCAGTATGTAGTTTTTTGTTACTTGGTTGTCTCATTCTTTGTTGTGGCAGATATTTATTCCTTGGGTGTCTTGATTGCTCATGTCTAAATCTTAAAGAAAAATTTACAGCGTTGTGGCCAAAGTTAGAACAGTAAAAACAATATCCATAGAAAAAATCTTTGTACCTGGAAAATGGATGTATTCTTTGAGCAGGTCGATTTCTTCCATGTTGATGATTTCCTTGAGCAAAGGGTGTATTATTTCTTTGTTCTATAGATTTATTTTTGGTGCCTTTTTCTTCACTCCTCCTTGGCAGTTTATTATCTTCCTTTATTTTTGCAGGTTTGTTGTTGTCAATTGTTGTAGATTTGACAAACTTGATGGATTCTTTGTTGCTTGGTTCACCACTACTTGATACCTCTTCATAACCCAAACTAGTTTTCAACTTTGGATTCCTTTGTTGATTCAGAATGGTGGCTAATACTTCTGAGGCTTTAATACTTGTCAGATTCTGATGATATAAGGCCTGAAATTTCTCTAGATCTTTTCTGACAGACACTACTTCAACTTCCAATTTTTCACCTTTTGTTTCGGCTTCCTTCAATTGTTGTTTGAGGATGTATTCAATATTCTTAGCTTCTTCTAACTTAACCTTCAATAGAGTAATTTCTTCATATGGTTCATTGAATGTTTTCTCATACCTGAGCAGTAATTGTTTTTGTTTTCTTTTATTTTCTCTGAGTCTATCAATCTCTTCCATGGCACTGACAAGTTCTCCTTCAAGATCTACTACTGTTTCACAATCAACAAACTCACTTCCTATATCTTCAGTGTTTATATATTCTAAATCTATTAGCATGAAATCATTTATTTTACTTTCAATATAAGAGTCATTGATTTCATCATCTGAAGGATCGTCATCATTGTTTACACAAAGGCTTTTATTCTTAAAATTATTCTCTTTATAGACCCTCTTGTGTTTGTGCTTCTCTTCATCGTCATATGTTTGATACTTTCTTTTGTGAGGACACTTAGATGAAAAATGACATATCTTACCATAGTTGAAACATTTGAAGGCCAATTTACCTTTGTATTTTCCTGATCCTTTCGTCATTCTTCTCACAAAATTTGCTTCAATCTCATCTATAT
>ML835653.1:0-17265 GCA_009831015.1 Picea engelmannii | reverse complement strand
CATAACTATTCATCAAACCTAGAAGCCATAATTTCCACCTACCATTTACATGGGAAAGTTGCTATGTGGTGGGATCAACTGAAGCAAGTTGAACATATTAATGAGAAAAGGATCACTTGGAAGCAGTTCAAAAAGTATTTCCAAAAGGAGTACCTCTTAGAGCATTTCTATGAAAAGAAAATGCAGGATTTATTTGAACTCAGGTTGGGAAGAATGATTATGGTAGAATATGAGAAGAAGTTCTTGGGGTTGTTAAAGTATGTAGGTTTTATTAATGATGAGAAGGTGAAAATACATAGGTTTTTGAGTGGACTTCCATCCTTTTATAAAGAAAATATTTGGTATGATGAGCCCAAGACCTTGACCGAGGCCATAAGGAAAGTTGAGTACCTATATGAGCAAGGCCAAGGTAGAGAATCCATACAGAAGTCTTGGAAGGATAAGAAGAAGGAGAAGTATGATCACAGGAGGAAGGGACTCAAACCTCCTTTCAATAGAAATGAGCCTAATAAAAATCATCAAGATCAATATGCCAAGGCTGAATCCAAGAAAAAAGACTTGGGAAAAATGGGAAGACCACTAATCCAATGTTGGCGGTGCAAGGAAGATCAATTGTACAAGAATTTCCCCCATAGAAAGGACAAAGTGAATATTGTGCACAACATCCAAGAGGCTACAACAGACGAAGACATGGGAAGAATTCATGCAGACTTAGATGATCGAAAAGTAGAATACCAATCCAACATGATCGATGTGGAAGGTAATATCATAAATCAACTTGTTGCTATTTTAATTGATTCATGAGCAAGTCATTGTTACATTGATCCTAAAATAGTGGATATATTACATTTGGAGAAAAGTAAGCTTGATAAATCAAGTTTGGTTCAACTAGCCACTGGAACCAAAAGGAGAATCCATGATATAGTCAGAGGTTGTTCCATAAGTCTTAATGGTGTGAATACTAGTATTGATCTAAATATCATACCATTGGGGTCTTGTGATATTCTAATTGGAATGGATTGGTTGGAAAAGCATCATGTTGTTCTAGATTTTCATAGCAAGACATTTATATGTCTTGATGGAGATGGAAAACATAGCACTATGAAAGGAGTTCCAAGACCCATCTCTATAAGAGAGATTTAAACTTTACAGTTGAAGAGATGTTTTAGAAAAGGATGTCAATTGTATGCAGCCCATGTGGAGGAGCCATAAAATCCAAAGGGTCCAAGCCTTGAATATTTTTCGGCACTACAAGAATTTGAATATGTATTCCAAGAACCAGGGTTTCCACCAAAAAGGGAGATAGATTTCTCTATTGATTTAGTGCAAGGAGTTTCCTCGATATCAAAAACACCTTACAGAATGAGTACCTCATAATTGAAAGAATTAAAAATGCAGTTGGAGGAATTGTTGAAGAAAGGTTACATATGCCCAAGTGTTTCACCTTGGGGAGAACCAGTACTCTTCTTCAAAAAGAAATATGGGACCTTGAGGATATGTATTGAATTTCGACAGTTGAACAAGTCCACTGTGAAGAAAAAGTATCCTCTACCTAGAATTGATGACCTCTTTGATCAGATAAGAGGAGAAAATATATTTTCAAAGATAGACTTGAGATCATGATACCATTAGGTAAGAATCAAGGAAGAAGACATCGATAAGACAACCTTTAGAACTAGGTATGGGCATTATGAATTCGTAGTGGTGCCATTTGGACTGAAGAATGTGTTAGATGTCTTTATGTGCTTAATGAATGACATATTCATAAATTATTTGGATAATTTTGTCATAGTATTCATGGATGACATACTTCTCTATTCCAAATTTAAAGAGCAACATGAACATCACCTCAGATTGGTATTGTAAGTGATGAGAGAACGTCAGTTGTATGTCAAGTTGAGTAAGTGTTATTTTTACCAAGAATGGATCCATTACTTGGGACAGATTATTTATGAACAAGGAATAGTAGTGGAACCAGAGAAGATTGAATCCATTAGAGGATGGCCAACACCTAGGAATGTTTCAGAAGTCAAATATTTTATGGGGTTATCCGGTTACTATAGAAGGTTCATAGCAGAGTTCTCTAAGATTGTTCATCCCATTACTTCTTTGGAAAAGAATGGAATTAAATTTGAATGGACATCTAAATGTGAAGAGAACTTTAATTTGTTGAAGGAATTACTTACTAGTGCGCCTATTTTAAAGATTGTTGACCCAAATGAAAGTTTTGTGGTATGTACAAATGCATGTAAGGAAGGAATTGGTGGAGTCCTCACTCAAAATGGACATGTTATTTGTTATGAGTCCAAAAATCTTAAGGAACATTAGAGGAATTATGTCACACATGACTTGGAACTTGCTGCCATTGTTCACACATTGAAGATGTGGAGGAATTATCTCATGGGAAAGATATTTGAATTGAGAATAGACCACAATGGTCTGAAGTATCTTTTTGAGCAACCAAGTTTGAATGCTAGGAAAACAAGATGGCTGAAATTTTTAAGTGAATATGACTTTGATATCAAGAATATCAAATAAAAAGAAAATAAATTTGTTGATGCACTTAGTAGAAGAGTGAATCTCATGCATGCTACAGTTGTTAGTATGCATCAATCAGACTTGAAGAGAAAAATTTTAGATGTTGTTGTTACAGATCAACATTACCTACAGGTAAAGGAGATGTACAGCAGAAAATGAAAGAATATGAGATGAAGGAAGATGGATTACTTATGCATAAAAATAGAATTTATGTTCCTAGTTCTGTAGAACTTAGGAATCTAGTATTAAAAGAAATGCATAATGTTCCATATGTCAGAGATCTCGGTTACCAGAAAAAAAAAAAATACAACAATAAGAAGCCAATTCTTTTGGCCAGGTATGAAAAAGGATGTTGTTGATTACATCACCAGATGTATGGAATGTTAGAAAGTGAAGGTTGAGCATAGGCACCCAATGGGTTTGCTACAACCATTACCAATTCCAGAGAAGAAATGGGAAGTGATAACCATTGATTTTATAACTAAATTTCCCAAGACAACAAGACAACATGATTCAATCATGGTATTGGTTGATAAATTGACAAAGGATGATCATTTTGTTCCTGTAAAAACAACACATACAACAACTAATATTGCAAAAATTTACTTGAGGGAGGTTGCTAGGATATTGAATAGAATAGGGGTAGTTGCATACATGTCTACATTGTCTACTTCCATGAATGTGCATAATGTATTTCATCTCTCTTTTATAAAAAAATATGTACATGATCCTAACCATGTTATTGATTGGCATTTGATTCAGGTAGATACAGAGAGAGACTTTCAGGTCCAACCAGTGCAAATATTGGACAGAAAAGTCAAAATGCTCTGGAATAAAGCTATAGAGTTGGTAAAAGTTCAGTGAACCTGATACGGTCCTAAAGATTCTACCTGGGAGCATGAAGATGCCATGAAGGCAGAGTACCCGCAACTTTTTTAATAAATTGTGGAATTTTGATTCATGTTTTGTATATGCACTGAGGACAGTGCCAAAACAAGGGGGAGGGGATGTAACACCTCAGGTTTTGAGCCCCATATTAAATAATGTATTTGTTAAATGATGAGAGGCCAGAGTGCCAAAACATTTAAAATAGGCCAGTGTGCCTCAGACATGTAATGTTTTGATCATTATTAATAATAAATACATCATTGGTTGTTAGACGAACAAGGACTAGAGTTATAGGGGGCTTGACGGGCTTAGTGTTTATTTCATTTTTTAATTACACATTTTGTTTAATGCAGGAAATCAGTTACATAAACTTCTTTGGGGAAGGCCATGAGGTTTTTGATCCCCACAAATTACATGAACCCATCCCTGGTCTGTTGGGGGGGTTCTCACGTTCGTTGATTCTCTCATTTGTTGGTTCTCTTGTTCTCTCTCTCACTCTCGTCCTCATTATCATTATTCTACTGGTTTCCTCACTCACGCACCCATTCATTCCCTCACTCATTCATCTTTTTTCCTTCGTGTCTTGGCTTAGGGAAAGGAAGATGAACTGTTGAAGTGCATCCATGGTATTATGGGCTATAGATATTGTTGTTGTAATCTAGCCATGAATCGAAGTCTGCATGTCTGAGATGCTTTGGCATGTGTCCATATTTTCTCACAATTGCGAGTCTTGAGAGTCTCAGCATGGATATTCTGGACCAGTTGCACTGGAGCCCTGGAAGGAGAAGGGAATCCTGAGGGATTGCGTGGAAGAGAAGGCAGAGGGTCCATTCTCTTGGGTGGTCCAGGTTGGGTAGAAAATATTTGGGTACTTGGATTGTTGTGGGTGCTAGGAAGTCTGTGAGAGATTGAGTGCTGATTGGTTTGGGAAGCCGAGTAACACCTGAGTAACACTCTGAAACCATCCTTGTGGATTCATAGCCCTGGCTCGACGGTGCCATTGTTGTTGAGACTTGGAACAACAATGTCTACGGTTGGGTGGAATGTCCTTGGTCTGCAGCCATTCAGTGGTTTATTTTATTAAAGATAAGTGCTCTTTGTTATATTATTGATTATCTGTGTATGATTGATTCCATTGTGTATTTATTTATCGTTGAATTCAATATTTAGAGTATGCATGCTTGTTGGTTATTGTTGTGCATGTTGTATGTTTCATTTCTTTTTTGTTTAGCATCAATCTTGATCAATGCATTTGAATCTTTCATGCATCCTTGTTTAAAGTTAGGACGGGGGTCGAATTAGTCTAGAGAAGGGACTGGAAATTAGCATGTCTGGCCTGTGGGTGGTTGGGTATGTTACAGATATCGAAATTGAGTGATTCAAATTGCTTCGTAAAAAAAATCATAGGGGAATACACCATAGAAACATGTTTTAAATAACTATTCGCTTAGGTATCCAAAATGTGACTATATTAACTATGTTCCTGAGTTGCCTACTCTACATCCAATCAATGTTTTGGTCATAAATTTTTCGTTTGAGATCCAAATTGAGTGATTCAAATTGGTTTATAAATTATAATCCAATGGATACATCCATTAGAAACAGTTTTGAAAAATTCTCAATTTTATTCCCCTAAATATTGACTATCCCAAATTTGTTTTTAAGAGGTTTCCAACATCAATTTGCTACAACAAAAAAAATTAAATGACTATTTTCTCCTAAAATGTGATCTAGGTATGTGAAATTATCGGTGAGTGTGTCTATGATGATGTTATGAGATTATCCCCCCAAAAATACCCAATACCCATCTTATAAATCTTAACGTATATGTTAGAAAACTTATGGTACGTTGATGAATTTGTAACAAATAGTCACTCTATTATGAAAATTTGGACAAGATTTTGCTCACATATTAGATGGCTTACATTTTATTGTTCTTTGAAAATATATTATCCTTCCTTGAAATCCTCCTCCATACGCATCCCTTCTCTCTGTAGATCTTCCTGCTAATGTGTTAGTTGATGGAGTGGTTCTTACTACACCACGAATGAAAAGATTGAAATGATTTAAGATATATCTAATTCAATTTATACAATGCTAACTAAACTCACTTGCATAAAATAAAACACACTTATTAGTGAAAAAGGAAACAACAAGGATTCATAGAAACTCACTAAAGTGTATGCATCTAGATAGAACCCTTTCAGAAATCCTAAAGTAAGGGCACCTTTGTGTCTTACCGCTTCTCCTCCTCCAAGTTGCAATTGTATATAAATTACACACTAAACAGGAAACAACCTACCTATTCTCTAATCCCTTTAGTGTCTCCTCGACAATGACGCAAAAAAATGTCAGTCAAATTATATATATAATTTATGGACCTTAAATCATCAATCTGAGAGTCCGTAAATTTAGAGAGGAAAGAAAAATATATGCAAGATTGTAGCATATCCTATCCTATCTAAAAATCATACACAATTTAAATCTAGGAGACATGTGCTAACTGGGGTTTCAACACAGAGCCCCTTCACTGTAAGTTGCAATATTTCACAATGAATTAGCAAATTTTTCATGAAACCTCGAAGATTTGCAATGAGTATCCCTACCCTTCAATAAGCGATCTCGCTTATACCAAACATCTAATGTAAATGGAAGAGAAAGGAAATCTATGAAACATGGCGATCATTGGGGTGTCTTTATGCACTGGGCCAAATAGTAGAAAGTCTTCTCCAATGACACCAATCTGAATATTTCACCTACTCGTGTGGTCAGGCATTCAAGGGATTTGAAAAAACAATTTCAGTCATGAACTATGGCCTCTAATGGAAGATATAACCTATGGAAGGATATTCACAAAATAAATCGAAAGCAAGCTTAATGAAGATAAATGAAATCAAATGCAGAAATGAAACACACCACACTTTATCCATCATTGAATATTTCTTACTCTATATCCACCATGGTTGTAAATAAGGTTGTGTTTAAATTCATTTTTTCTACAGCGGTGCTTTGTTTGATATATAGAGAATCCAATGAATGAATATTAAAAAAATAAATGAAATCAAATGCAAACATGAAACACACCATACTTGAATAAAGGAAAAGACTACCATGATCCATTTGGAGTGAGCTCAATTCTCCCAAGAATAAGGTAGTGAACTAAGATACAACATCATAAACTATATCAAATCATAAAACACAATGAAACTATAAACTTACAATCCATATGGAAGAAATTCTCAAGATGTTTTATTCAATCCATCATAAATTGGACATATGCTCCAAGAGTCCTCCCCTTGGAATAGAGAAGGAAATATTATTTATACATAATTTGATTTGAGAGTAAGATAAGGAACTAATAAATTCAGATCCACTTTTCTCTCATGTGGTTACAACCATTTACTAGTATTTCAAAAGTCAACAATATCTCCAAAATATTTGAGATATTTGGTAACTAATCTCATCCAAAACTTCATGATTATTCTTTATCCAAGATACTTGAATGAACATTCCAAATCCTCATCAAATCTTCAATGGTTGGAGAGAAAAATCGAATTTGGAACTAGGTGTTAAAAACAAGTATCATTGGAAACTCCAAATATTCTTGTAAATATCACCATACTCACCCAACTTTCAAGATTAAGTGAGAACATGTTATTTTTCTAATATTTAATCATAAATTCACTTAAAATACAAAAATAAATGCATTAGAAAGTAATAAGTCTAATCCCTCATATAAACATTAAAATGGTCTTAATGCAAGGTTATAAGAAAATGGGAAATGATTAAAATTTGAAGATAATGATGTGATATAATGGTAAAAAGGATGGAAATTTGGTGACTCAACACAGTTGTTAGACTAGCAAGAAATCAATGATGATCAGTCCAATGAAGTAGAAAATGAAAAAACCATTGAGGAAGCCACTTGGGATTATTCATGTTCTTATGGGATTGGTTTATATATTTTGATGAGGAGAAGATGGAATAATTTGTTGTAGGAGATACACAAATCATAAACATTGCCCTGTGATATGAAAACCTACGCAAAAAGGTTGTTGTTTCTACCACTTATCTACCTTCAAAAACCAACACTACTCTCAGAAAGATAACTCCTCATGTTCTTGTTAAGAATCCAAGCACTTCAAACCCAAAAACAACCAACAATAAACCTAATACCACTATCTCAACCAACAACAACAAACCACGTACTTCAACCCCAACAACAACTAGCAATAAAACTAGCATTCCAACAACCAACAACAAATCCAAGATATCACAACCCAAAAAAATAATGAGTAAGCCTGAAACTCACACTTTGGAATATTTAATGTTATTGACGATTTGAAGAAAACCAAAGCTAACATCTCTTTGTATGATATATGTGTATTTCCTCAGCAATGCGATCTAATTCTTGACAATTTCAATCCCAATGACTCTCAGAAGAAGACCGTCGCTACAACAAACAACATTTCTAAAATCGTCAAAGCAAAGGATGAATGTAAAATTGAAATTAAATCTTCTATAAATGTATCCAGTATAGGCACGTATTCGAGGTCTAAGGTTCCACCCTTCCTACTCACATACAAAATTTTCAATTTTAATGTACATTATTTCTTAGTGGACTCTAGTGCTTGCTCCAATATCATTCCATACTCAGTCTTCCAAAGAATCAATGATGTCTCGCAAATGAGTACTATCAAAATCATAAAATTAGATAGATTGGATGTTAAAGTAAGAGGTGAATTTAGAGATGTTATGATTAGGCTAGCATCTGATCTTAGATTCCACCAGGTAAACGATATCATTGTTGTTGACATTGTAGAAAGGTATGGTTTACTATTGAGCAGGGACTAGTCTGTTAAACTTCAAGGTTATTTCTCTACATATTGGTCCCATTTGTGGCTCCCATACAAAGGTGAGCCAAATCAAATCCGAGTGAACAACGAGAGTCATATGAAGCATACAGTAATAGAACTCGAAGGTAAGAATGAGCCCATCAACTTTTCCCATACTGTTTTGGTTCATTATTTTTTAGAGACTAACCATGGTTGTTATGAAGCATAAAAAACTCCAATTCAAAGAGACACGCAGCCTGAACTCCTTCAATGCACTTAGATTGATGATAATTCTTGTACTATGTTAAAAATTCATGGTTTTTGCATAACTAACTCAAATTTACATAATAACATGTGGACAATGTTCTTTGATGGCTCCAAATCTTAGGAAGGAGTTGGGGAAGGATGCATACTTGTCGATCCAGAAAAATGAAAGACTCTCATATCCCTTTGTTTATAATTTGAACGCACCAATAACACTATTGAATATGAAGCTTCGGTTCAAGGCTTGAAAAAGGTCATCGACCTTAAGGTAAAATTCCTTCGAGTGTTTGGTTATTCAGAGATAATTGTTTGATAGTAAGAAACACTATACACTATTTGTCTCCCCACTTAAAAGGTTACTAGCAGGAGGTATGGAAATCACTCTATTCCTTTGAAGAATTTAATATTACTTCTATACCTTGTTGTCAAAATGTTGTTGCAGATACTTTGGAAAATGCATTATCTAGATTTACGCCCCTTAATAACTGAGTTTTCGTTGAAATCATTTGCAGGCCTTCTATATCGGACAGCGTTACAAACTGGAGAGTGTTCAATAATGATACTCAAATCATAAATTTCCTCACCAACTCCTATGTTTTCTAAGGCTCGGTGATAGATAATTAAGTGCATCAACAAAATCTTTGGGACTATCGGGATGAAGCAAGTAAGATAAAAGGAAATTGCATCCCTAGGAATGTGCTATCACTTGAAAAGTTGTTTGATCTACAGACCAAGTTCAGAAAACCTATGAATACAAAGAGTAACAACTCTACTATGATTCATTTTTTGGTGAATCTAAGGACCCCTGAACAACCCAAATACATTGATCTGGTCACTTGTTGTTCAAAGGCAGAAAACCATACATTCGCATAGTTGTTTAAGAGATATCGTGATGTATTTTCCTAGACATATGAAGATTTGAAAACATATGAAACCCATATTATTCAATATGTGATTCCTATCAAGGAAGGTGTCAAACCATTTAAGCAAAAGCTAAGAAAAATACATCTAACTCTTGAACTACTTATTCAAAAAGAATTGAAGAAACTGCTAGATGCACGGATTATCTTTAAAGTTTGCATTCCACCTCAGTGTCTAATTTGGTACCTGTCAGGAAGAAATTGGGAGACATTATAATTTGCATAGATTTCATAATTTTAAATTGATATTCCAACAAGGACAATTATCTAGATCCCCCAATGGAGAAAATCCTACAAATTGTCTATGGTTCTGAAATTGTTTCTCTTTTGGATGGGTTTTTTGTTACAATCGGGTTCTTATAGTATAACTAGATTAGTTAAAGGCCACTTTCGGGGCAAAGTGGGGAACATTTCCATATCACATAATTCCCTTTAGTCTAATAAATATTAGTGCTACCTTTCAAAGGGAAATGGAAATATATTTTAAATATCTAATCGATCATAGCATGGTGATGTATCTTGATGATGTCATTATTTATTAAAAACAAAGAGTTGATCACCCCAAACGTCTGAAGCATATTTTCGAAAGATGCAAAAAATACAGTATCTCTCTAAACTGCAAGAAAAACATCTGTGTTGTTTCAGAAGATAAACTATTGGGGCATATTATTTCTAAGGATGGGATTTATGTTGACCTAGAATGAACCAAATCCATTATGAAAATCCCACCTCCACATAGAAAAATGTCTATGCAGTCCTTTTTCAGAAAAATCATTTTCATGAGAATATTTGTTCCATATTTTGTTGAAATTGTTAAACCCCTTCAAAAGATGATAAAGAAAGACGTTAAATTCGAGTGGATATCTATTGCAAAGTAATGCTTTGATAACATCAAGCCCCCCATAGCAATTACACCCAC
The DNA here is from genome assembly GCA_009831015.1 of Picea engelmannii. Lineage (NCBI taxonomy): Eukaryota > Viridiplantae > Streptophyta > Pinopsida > Pinales > Pinaceae > Picea > Picea engelmannii. Next base: position 6,901 of record ML835653.1, on the reverse strand, counting down.
TCTTCAACGTCTTGATTTTACTAAAGACTTATTTTTGTATATGTTTTCTTATAACCATTCTCTTGAAGCAATGCTCACTCAAAAGGACCAACAAGAGAATGACTGACCCATAGCGTTTATGAGCACTGGCCTCTAAGGCACTGAACTAAATTATCCATCGGTAGAAAAGAAATCTTTTGATGTCCACAAATACATTAAATACTTCATACCTTATATATTGAAGAACCATACCAAGGTGATCGTCCCTCACCCGGAGGTCAGATCTCTCTTTATGAAGAGGTAATTGGGTGAGAGACAAGGCAATCAAATGACTTATTTATAGGAGTATGACCTTGAATTTAAACCAGCAACCATCGTTAAAGTTCAAGGCATGTGTAAGATAGAAATTGAAATCATGGACTTTGAGGATCAAGAAGAAGATGGATGGCAAGAGGGACCAAATCTCTATACACAACAAGCCCCTTACCTTCCATCAATTGATATTTCCTGGTACAATGATCTCAAATACTATATTCAGCATGACACTTCTCTTGATCAAATCAATGCCAAACAAATAAGAGCGCTCAGGATGAAGTCTACACAATATCATCTAGTTCATGATATCTTCTTCAGGAAGAATTATGACAGAGTTTTGCTTCCATGTCTTAAGAAGAAATACGTCGAAAAGGTTATCAAATATATGCACGATGGACCAGTCCGAGGTCATTTTTCGAGAGATACAACGGTCCATAATATATTAAGAGTTGGGTACTATGTTCCAACATTATTCAACGATTCTCATGCCTACTCTCGGAGGTACGACATTTTCTAAATTCAACCGAAAGAGAGAGAAAGACAACCATTCCACTTCATCCTATTGTGGTCAAAGAGCCTTCCGGAAAATGGGGGTTGGACATGATCGGTGAGATAAAACCTCACTCATCCAAACAACACAAGTATATTTAAACTGCCATTATTTATTTTACTCGTTGAATGGAAGAAATACCATTTATAAGGTAAATGATGAAGTGGTAATTAAATTTCTTAAACAACACATTATGAATAGATTTGCAGTGCCCAACACTCTCGTATTTGATAATGATACATATTTTTCATCATTAAAATTGATTGATTTTTCTTTAGAAAAGGGGATCAATTTAAAGTATGCAACCAAGTACTACCCTCAAGGAAATGGCTTGGTTGAATCCACAAACAAAAATATGATCCACATCCTTAAATGAATTGTAGTCGACCAACAGAGGATTTGGCATAATGCATTATCTAACACACTCTGGGATGACCTCATTACTCCCAAAGAATCCATCAAGACCTCTCCTTACTTTATGGTTTATGAGAAACAGACTATCCTTCTATTGATGGGTCTAAATGGCATGTCAAGCAGATGAGGGAGAACACCCGATGGAAGGTCCCAATTAGACCCACTCTCATTTAGGATGGTGTTTCCGACTATATTTTTTCCTGGTTACCAATATAACTAATATGCTAACTAAATATGAATATGAGAACCGAAGGTTCTTAGATGAATTAAAATTATAAATAACTACTTCTAAACTAAGATGATTATCTATAGTCCTAAGATGCACTTATATTCTACTCTATGCTAACCTATCTTGATCAAGAGAAAACTAAAAGATAAGTACAATGAAATATTTGTATTACTTGTATAGAAGTAATTCATATAGTCAAATAACATAAAATCTTAACAACATAACCAGTTAGAAACAAATAGTTGATTAATTGATTGTATCGCACCATCGATGTACTCAAATTGGAAATTATGGAAATTGTAAACATATGAAAATTAATTCAGAAGTAATTCAAAAACCAACATCCATACTCTACAGAAATAAAGTGCATAAATAGAATAGTCTCATTCATACACGTTAACACCACAATCTTCAAAAATGTCTCTGGTTCAAATTAACTTGTAGTAAAAATATTGTTTTTCTACATCTGAAGACCAATATCCCTTTCCTATGGACAATCCTCCTTTTTTGTAATATGGAGGGATTGTTTACATTCTGATAATATAATTATGAGTATTGGATCGCTTTACAAAAATGACTCTTTGCATGCCTAATCTCAAAGCAAGATTACAAAAGAAGAGAAACGAGGCATATGGGACAGTTACACAAATTTCATAATAACGATTTGTTCTCATCGTGCATCTAGTTTTAATGCTCTTCCCAAAGGGAATAATCTTTCATTATGTCCTCCAATTTGTTGGATTGTGATCTTTCAATGATTAATTCTCCACTGCAAACTTTAGTGGACACTTCTTATTGTAACTCATTCGTTGTGCTTTTAACAAATTGTTGAATCTTGATGATGAGCCGGGAAGGTCTTAACAAGTATTCCTCCAGGGATTTGTTTCTGATCTGAGTTAATATTTGAATGCTTACTTCGCTAATTTTCTTCTGCTCTTCCACCTCAATTATTATTTTGGTGGTAGGTGTTACTTCATCTATGGAGAGCATTGAATGCATTTCAAATTCCTTGATGAGATCGTTTGAACTATTCCATAGCTTCATGCAGGCATTAGTTGTTGTTTTTTGGGTAACCTATACATTCTTCAAGAAGGGTATCAGAGTGTCAAAGAAAACCTAATATCCGAGTCTTTCTTCAATAGAATACACTGGTAGTGTAGTAGGGGGAGATCTATGTATTTATTTCCAATTAATAATTTTATCAAGGGCCTCATTTGCTTATTGATATTGTCCATGAATTTATATTAACATGTCATGTAGCTTGAGTTGATAATATCGTCCATCCTGTATGTTACTGAGTAGATTGAGGAATTATTTTTTCTCTATTGCAAGCTTATCATTTAGCTCTCATGCTTGGGCCTTGATAATTTCCCCAATGAGCGTTGATGTCATGTTCTCTTATGGGGATATTTTGAGATTTTGTCTTTCCAATTCTGATTATCTATCATCGGTGTATCGTTGGGTCTACATCCTTCTTTCAAACTCAGCATTTTCTCATTTCTTTGTTTTTGTAGATATTTTCTTAGTTGTTCCGCATTGAGAGTATCAACCACTTTCATGGTTTTCTCGAACTCTGAAGTGAGCTCATATTTTACATTCTTTAATTTGGTTTCCAAGTATTTGATCCTAGTCTTGGTCATGCTTAAGGTGTTGGTCACTTCAAGGATGGATGAGGCGTTTAGTCATGCAAAATCATGGAGAGGAGAGGTCACTTGAACAACATTATCTTCTGGGTCAGGCCCAACCTTCCACTCCACTACTCTCGCTACATATGAATTGGATTTTTTGGCTTCTCCTATTTTTATTTTATTTGACCTCTTCTCAATACTCCTCATCCTATCATCATAATAATAGTCTTTGATAGCCACTATAGTTCCTTTGAAATTAAAATCTTGTGACAAGAGAGAGGAATCCACTGAAATGGAATTAAGGGGGGTGAATTCCTGAGGTGGAACATTCACAATTCCTAGATTGGGAATTGATGGGTTGCTCGAAGTATCCCTCAATTGATATTAATTCAACAACTCTTATGCCTTCCTTTGAGCCTTGACCTCATCAGCTATTCGTTTTGTCTCTGCCTCATCAACCAATCTCTTAGCCTCTACCTCATCGAATAATATCTTAGCTTCTTCTTCTTCAACTTTCTTATTTTGGAGGGCACCATGTTATTCTTTGAGTTCATTTTATCCTTTGATTCTTTCCTCTTCGACTTACCTTCTTTGATACTCCTCATCTTGGAGTCTCTTTTGTTCTAACTTGTATTCTTTCCTGTACTTTTCATGCTCGTTAATGTTGTGTTTGTCTTGTTATTGTTGTATAAATATCTAAAACTGATCAATTATTACCCTCTTCATTTCCTCTTTTTCATCTTCAAGTTCCTATTTGGTAGCATCATCGAGCAACTTTTGTAGAACCTATTAATAAGCAATGATTCATTTAAACTTGTCTTCTTTAAAATCAACCACATGGATGCTAGGTTGAGTGAGATCAATAGATATGATGTGGATGACTGAAAACTTGTGAGGTTCATGGACCTTAATCTCTCCTAGACATCGACACACATATTTTAGGGCATATGCATATTTCCTTGCATGAGGGCCAATGGAAATGGTGTAATTCCCTATGTGGATTGGAAACACAGGCCACAAATTTTTTCTACTACTCAAAAGTAATGAAGTGACCCCTATCCCCATGGTCTGGTAGGAAATTTCCCTCATTAATAAATGATTTGGGACAAAGTAGGGTAGAAGGTATGGGGATATAGTGGTTCCATATACCCTAATGTATGAGTAATATTTGCAAAAGTACCAGTCAACTATTCCCTTCATCCCAATCCTGGATTCAAAGGAAATAGTGTGTCTTGGGAACTTGAAAAGTACAGTGTGTAGAGGGACAAGGAAAAGGTTACATATGTCATAAAAGTATATCTTGTCATTTATACTCCATAACTCAGAGAAAAACACATGTATAGGGGGTTGGTTCTGGTCCCAGTGCCACCCGAGGTCAAGAAATTGTACCAAGGAATAGATGGAATCAATTAAGTAGGCTGACATATAAAAACATGGTTTTCTCATACATGGAATGTTTTTCATGTGGAGACAGATATTGAAAGATAAGATGTCGGCCTAGTTGAACACTTGTCTAGTTTTCATGATAGTATGGGCTAGTGGAAGTCAATCCATTGGAATGGGTAAGTGGTACCTTGGGCTGATGTCTTCAGGTCTCAGGGATGCTACTCACCTCCCCTGTTTTCTCATGATAGTTATGATGTTTGGGTCAAACTGTTTGAAACACCATTACATTGCCTCATTATAGGGAAAGAGTGTTGGTCAGGAAACAACCAGATAGATGCCTCTTTTTTGGATGTTCTGGTATACTTACATGTTCTTGTCTTCTGGAGGAAAATCTTGAGTGTTGAACAACATGTAGATTTCATTGTATCTAACACTGTGTTCTTCACCTGTGTGATGGGTGGTGTCCATCACCAGGACCTCTGCTTGGCGGGAAGACGTCTCAGGCACGGAGGATGACTGAAAATAGACAGAGCCTTTAGGTTTCCTAGTATTCCATCTTGCCATGATAAGTTGTCGGCCAAATCCTGCATCACCAATTAAAAACATGAATTAATCCAGAGGAAGTAAGGCAACAATCGTAATGAGACAAATTATTTACTAAGAAGATGTTATACCTACAATTGAGCTAAGAAAATGGTCTAAGTGTATCATTAAGAAAATAAAAAACGAGAGGGAATTTTACAAACTTACAGAGGAAGCTAGGTTGGAAAATGAGGGTTTAATGCCAATTAATATGTATCAAATCCCCTCTAAATGTGTAATAACTCACTTGTATATGAGGATTGTTTCAAAATATGACCACAATCTCTATCATTAATGGGAATTAAGAGTGTACATCGCCCAAATATGCATATCAGAGTCATCGAGTGGCCTAGACTTGAAAACACAACTATCGAAGTCATGAGGTCAGAGTGGGAAAGCTTATGGATCAATTTGTGCTCTGATAGGAGGGGTATCGAAGGTATATTCCCTCTCACATGGATTCATGTGATGAGGTGGTAGGAGCAAATTTTGGGGAGACGTGGGACCCATCGGAGTCTTTGCGTTGGAGGTTAACGATATGCAATTTTAAGAAGACTCTGATGGCAGGGTTTTGAGGGGATTTTCCTTTTCTGGATTTGCATGTCGATCGTAGGTGATTAAACATGATTTTTGTGACAACGTCAAACTTTATGTTTTAGAGTCCACTAGGTTAAGAGAAATTTGGAGCTCCGATGAATATGGTATCAAAATATTCCTTCGATACCCTGGGGCGTGATTTGTTTCAAATATATGAAAGAAAGTAAGTAGTGCAAGGATCCAAAAAAGAAGGGACAACCAATCCTAACGTGCCACGTCATAAGGTCATGGTCAAACTAGATGCATCGACATGATGATATTAAGTGCATGTTGGTTTCGTCTCTATCCATCTATTGGCTACCATGTGGGACACGAAGGGAACTCTGTATGCCTGGATTATCGGAGAGTGAGGATCGAAGTCTCAAATTGTGCATGAGCGGAAACATTTAGAGGAAGATGATTCGGAAAGAACCCTTTTCAATGTGTTCATCAAAAAGGTGTTTGTCGGAATTTAATCAGTATGAGAGTCTTTTCGATCCTGAAAATACTTAGGTTAAAACGTGCACAAGTGGGATGTATAAAGCATGTTACGTAAACAAGTTTTGGGGGGCATTTCGGGGGGCCTACAACGAGTGTATGAAACAAAGAAATATCAAGCAAGAGAGTTGACTGGTGTAGTAGAGGGGACCATTTTTTTACTGCAACTGATCATATTTCCAAAAAAGAACAGGATCATAGAATGTGTAAGCAATAGAATAATGTCTCTATGCCAACAATTTTTCAATGAAGTAGAAACGTAGTGCCTTGTAAAAATTTTAGAACAGGGGGAACCCATTTCCTCTAAAAATGGGTTGTTGTGGGGGTGAGACACAACAAATGGAGACTTACTTGGAAGAACCATTTATCTCTAATCCAAAAAGAAAATGACTTATGTTAGCACTGAGATTCACCCTCAGATTGCGGGAGGATGAGCCCAGTACCCATCATATTTTTTAGTGGATGTTGGTTTTATATGAATGGAGGTCAATGGACAAAACTCAAAATATGAATGATGTTCAACACATAACTGGACAAGAAATGCACAGGGAAGTGAGGGCCACAGTAACTTCAGACAGTGAATTGAGTTTAAGCGTTAGCAGAGGGAAGACTTAGTGAGAGAGATGAATAAGACTGTTATGGGCATCAGGCTTTCAAGAAGCTTGGAGAAGAAAAACTCAGACTCAAGATCACTCTTGAGCCTAAGTTCAGACATTGAAATATGTCCAAACAACACAGTCACAA
>ML835650.1:48159-58981 GCA_009831015.1 Picea engelmannii | reverse complement strand
TAGGTATATTGCCTACATATATACCTAAAATTATATTTATCATCAGTATGTTTAATAAATGTGAGGTAAATAAATAAACATGATAAATATTGTATTTAACATGTAAATAACAAATCTCCGGGAACACAGTTTAGCAAGATCGAGAGATGAGGCGGGAGCAACTGCAAGCTAGGGTTTGGTAGTCACACCCATAGTTGATAACAACATGAGTACCAAGGGGGGTGGTAATGGAACACCCTCATGCAAGCAGGTAGTAGTAGACAGAGGGAAAGGCCCACGAGGCATATTTTTCAAGGCACCAATGACAAGCACCTCGAGATAGGAATCAAAAAAGAGTCAGGAAAGTAACCAGAGGAAAAGCGACGACATGAGGGAAGAAGCTAGAGAAACTCATAATGCTGCACAAGAAATGGCGAGCCCCAATGTGGTAGAAGGGCGCAACCGATGTAAAACAAAGATAACAATGATACCCAAGGTAATACTGGACGATCCACAAATGCAACTATACAGGGACCAGATGAAGATGCATGCACTAATATGCAAGTTTATGGGGTTGTGGCCCACAAAAAGAACGTTGTGCAACTGGATTAAATATCAATGGAATCCAAGTGGAGAAGTGGATCTTCACCTGGGCTCGAAAGGCTTCTTTACAACAATGTTCATGAACCTAGAAGATAGGGATAAGATCTTTGAGGGGGGGCATACTTCCATGCCTCAACAAGACTGTACATGCGACCATGGAAGGAAAAATTCTCCCCAGAAAAAGAAACCTTAAAAAATGTACCTGAATGGTTGATAATTTACTCCTTGTCATTAAATTATTGGCTACCCTCCACCTTTGAAGCAATAGGGAACAAACTGGGAAAATATGTGAAGACATCAGAAGAAACCCTAAAAGGATGATACACCTCCTATGCAAGAATCTGGATAGATATGGATGTGTCGGGGGCACTCCCAGAAGCCATAAGTTTGGAATTCAGGGACGAGGAATGGATACAAAACATTGGCTATGAGCAGATCCCCTTCATATGAAAGAGATGTCACGAACATGGACACATAATCAGAGAATGTCCAATCATTAAAAAACAAGAAGCGGAGAACACCAAACTATAGCAAGACAAAGATGGGTTTATAAAATCAAACCACGGGAATAGAGCTAACAAGAAACAAAGTAAAACCCCAAAAGGGAGCAACCGGGAGGCTAGGAATAAAGAAGAAGGATAGAGGAAAGGAAAAAACAAAAGCTAAAGAAGCCATGGAATAAACTACAAATGAGGATATAGGTAACCCAAGAAAGGAGATGGGACAGGGAGGTAGTGAAACTCCTATGGACGGAGAAACCAGAGATACCCCCACCCCCATGAAGGAGGAAGACAGAGATGCGAAAATGAATCGAAGTGAAGTAGGAACAAAATATCCCGATCTCATAGACATTGTGGAAAGGGAAGGGATCGATCTCCAGAACATATTGGAGCAATGGAAAAGGCAGGGCGTAGACAATGTACCAACGAAGAAACTAGATCACATCCAATACATGTTCCTCCTAAGGGAGGAAGCCAAATTTAGAGGGATCAAGTGCACACATGGGGAGATAGGGCACCTAGGAATCAAAGTAGGTGAAGGACAACCGAAACTCTCACCCAAGAAGACAAGAAGGAAAAAAAACAGGAAATCAAACAGCATAGCCCTACAAGAACTAGGAGCTCTGCTGATAAACTCAGGTAAGATAAAAAATATCTTTCCCAACTCCCCCCCACATGTTTAAATGAATATTATAACATGGAATATAAGAGGCCTAAACAACCCATGAAAGCAGAAAATTCTCAGAAATAGACTTAGGAAGGAACAACTGGACCTCTGTTACATCCAAGAGACAAAATGAATTGTAGACAGAATGGAAACAATAGGAAAAAAACATTGGAGCAAGTACAAGATGTTGGTTGTCGAAGGACATCAGATGGAAGGAGGAATCCTCACCTTGTGGAAGTCACAAGTGATGAACCTAATAGAAGCAGAGGCTACCAGAAACACACTTTTGGTTAACATGAAAATCATTGGGAATACAGAGATGATTCTATGCACTAATGTGTATGGACCTCATATGCTAGAGGAAAAGAGAAGAATGCTTCTAGACCTAGAAGACCTAAAAACCCATTCCAACAACCTCCACTGGATCCTGGCAGGGGACTTCAACATCATCACATCACTTGCAGAAAAAAAAGGAGGCACTGGGAGGTTGGATAGAGATGTGAAATAATTCTCAACTTTCATAGACAAAGGGGAGATGGTGGACATCAGAACCAATAATAGACACTTCACTTGGAACAATAAATGGATAAATCAACATCAAGTTGTGACAAAACTAGACAGATTCTTGGTGTTGGAATCCATCATTATGCAGGGGTTAACCTTAGATTGTAGCATCCTACCCTATGGGGGCTTTGATCACTGTCCAATCCAACTGGAAACAGACTTCCCAACCACCTCGAAGAATAGACCTTTCAGATTTAAGAAATTCTGGATTGATCACCCCACCTTCAAGGAGAACATCAACCAGTGGTGGTGGGAGGAAAAACTGGAGCAAGGTACACGGATGTTCAAAATCTATAAGAAACTAAAGTACATCAAATATAAGCTCAGGGAGTGGAACAAGGAAATTTTTGGCAACATAAACCAAGAGAAGAAAAATATTGAAGACATAATGAGAAGACTCCAGGAAGTTTGCATAGCGAAGGGATACACAGAGGACCAAAAAATGGAAGAGATCCAAATGATCCAGGAATGGGAAGGAAGAAAGTCTCGAATTAGATGGCTAAAGGAAGGAGAGAGAAACACTAAGTTTTTCCATAGAACTACCATTGCCAGAAGGGCCCACAACAAAATCATGAAAATTAAGTATCAAGATGGGATCAAGCGAGAATCCCACAAGGATATTGAAAATACCTTGGTAAGTCACTTCCATGGGATAGCCCAGGAATCCAACAAAGACCGAACGAAGGCCATCCAGAGGATTACGTAGCACATCCCCTGAATAGTCACCGAGGAACAGAATAAAAACCTAAACAAACCCATAGCTAAGGAGGAAATTGATCAAGTGATCCAGGAGATGCCCAACGGAAACGCCCCAGGTCCAGATGGTTTCACAGTGGAATTCTTCAAAGCCTTTTGGGAATTGGTCAAACATGATGTTTATAGGGTGGTGGAGGACTCTAGATGGACGACCTCCATTCTAAAAGCATTAAATTCCACAATGATTACCCTAATCCCAAAGGAAAATGAAGAAAGGACCCTTGACCATTACAAACCCATAACATTATGCAATGTGGTTTACAAGATAATCTCTAAAGTCATAGCCAATAGATTGAAACCCCTCCTACCCACACTGATTTCACAAGAACAAGCAGGTTTTGTGGAAGGATGACAAATCATGGATAACATCATCCATGATCATGAGATAATACACACCCTGAAAATCCAAAGGATAGGGAGGATGATAATACAACTTGACCTAGCAAAAGCCTATGAAAAAATTAGCTGACACTTACATGGTTAAGACTCTGGAAGCCTTTGGGTTCACCCAACACTCGATCAGCCAGATTCTCAGCCTAGTCTCAATGACAATTTTCTTGCTCATGATCGATGGATCCCCAACCAAGCCCTTCTAGCCTACTAGAGGCATCAGACAAGGATACCCGCTATCCCCCTTCTTGTTCATCCTGATGATGGAAGGTCTCAGTCGAAGCATAAAAATCGCAACAGCAGTAGGAGAAATTACAGGCCTCAAACCTTTTGAAAACTTCCCTACTTCCACACACCAACAGTTCTTGGATGATACCTTACTCCATGGCATACCCATGGTCAAGGAAGAAAAAACTTTCAAAATCATCTAAGAAGAGTTTGGGGAAGCCTCGGGAGTTGATATCAACCATTCCAAATTGATGATCTACTTTTTCAACACCAACCTTGCAATCCAAAAGAACCTAGCAAATATTTTGGGCTTTGAACGAAAAACTCTCCCAACTAAATACTTGGGCATCCCCCTGATGAACAGATCTTACAAAATGGAAACTTGGGAAGGTGTGATCAACAAGCTACAAGAGAGGGTGAAAAACTGGACGTACTAATCCCTCAACCTGGTGGGGAGACTGGTATTGACAAAGACAGTTCTACAAGCAATCCCAACCTATATGATGTTTGTTTTCCCCACCCCCAAAGGTATGATAAAAAAAATAAGGACCATCCAAAGGGAATTCCTATGGAGAGGAGAGGAAACTAAGAAAAAATGGGCCCTGGTGGCTTGGGAGAAGGTTTGCTAGACAAAATGCAAAGGAGGACTGGGGCTACAAGATCCACAGTTAACCAATGAAGCCTATTGGGAAAAACTCTGGTGGAGATGGGTTAAAGAAAATTATACACCATGGGAAACCCTATGGAAGGCCAAGTATTCCCCAGAAATAATGTCACACACCCCCTATGGAAATCAAGTTCTTCGTCGATTTCTCAAGAATCAGAACCCTCTAAATGTCTACGGAGGTCTAGCATAAGCTAGTTCTTTCCTCGTCTGCTCCCATAGAATCATGGGTCACGACCATAGGTCGAACAAATATGGCGCTTCTTTGCCTTACGTGACTCAGTGCTACAAGAGCATCGAGCCATGTCAATTCTTCATACGCCAAACCTCGAAGGGCTAGCGAGTGGTCAAAGGAACGGGCCCCATCGCGTGGTTAAGTGGAGAACAGGTGGCAGGGGGGGAATAAATGGCACGGAAGGTGACACGACAGGAGGGGGGCCCACATCAATAAAACACCATTCCAGACCCCCCCCACCTTGTTAAAGGAAGAATGGCAAAGGGGGTCCAGAATTCGCCTGAGAACTGTTGATCTAGGCGCCTTAATATTGACCGTTCGAGAGATGCGTGCTCGATTCTGGACCCCCCCCTCGTTAAAGGCAGAACGACAAGGGGGATCTGGAATGAAACCTCAACCACATATCTGGGCACACAGATCCTGGCCACCCAGATTTTCTTGCCATTTCTTGCAAGGGAAAAAGGGTCGTGGCATTAATGCCTGAGTCTCTTCCTCAAATCTAACGGTTGTTACAGACCTTGGATCCTCCGAAGGGATCATGTTCGTGCATTGCTTGCAAAGGTGGAGAGGGGTCAAGGAAATATCATCCACGTTCCTCCTCCACATCTAATGATTGTTACAGACCTTGGATCCTCTGAGAGGATCTCATCTATTAATCGAGACTTAATCATATGCCAACATTTCGGGAGTTCACCAGTTGAAGTTTTGGGACTTGTGAGCACAAGAGGAACATGCTCTTCGGTATTCCAGGTACCGAAATGCCGAAGTGCTGAATAGGCTTTGATCAGCAATTAGCCCTCTGGGCTATGCCTTGGCCAGTATGACCACTTCTCATAAGACCACAGTCTTATTCCCATCGGGACTTATTGAGATGAGATCCCGACCTCTTGTCAACGAGACTCCCGAATCCTCGATTCCCGATTTCCCGAAGTGGGTAGTCTCGCGACATGTGGCCTCCTTTAATTGGACGGTCCAGATCTATTTCAGGGCTTTCACCATGGAGCATCCCAATCTCTTGTGACCAGGACTTATGGAATCCCGAACTCTGAAATCCCGATACCGACTCCTCTTTTGGGGCTTTCGCCCCTATTCACGGGGGCTTAACCCTCATGTATCTCCTGACAGATCCAACGGCTATCAGGTTTTCTAACTGAGATCTGACGGTTTAGATCGGTCCCCACACTGTGCACTCTCCCATGGCTTCCTAGACGTGGAAAAACCAATGGTCCAGATACTCTCATGGACCTTGGGGATCTACGATCCCGATTTCTTCGCTACTCACGAAGACAAAGGAAAAGGGGTTAAGGCATTTAACGCCCTCGTTTCTTCTACCAATATAACGGCCGTAAATGGCCACAGATCTCCTAATAGGATTTCGTTCGTCGATCAACACCTATCCCTACATCGATATTTTGGGATTTCAAGAGGATCGTTCTTCCTCGTACCGGATTGCTAAGACTTGTGCATTCAAGTCCTTTTTCTAGGTTCTTGGTAAACTTTTCCAAGAAGGGTATCTTTGTGGAGAGATCTATTCTGGGGCATTCCTGGAGATAGATAAGGGAAAACAAATTCCCGAGAACAGACTGGAAGTCTAACTTGGTTCAACTTACGTATAAATAAATTTATCTATCAACATAAGCCATGTGTGGTTTTTATGTTACAAGCATACATCTACCATTTTTTATCAAAACACTACACAAACAGTCTTATATTGTAATCATTCACAATTTCACAGTTTATGAGAATAAATGTTAGAATATACATTTCAAAATGAAATAGGTAAAACAATTATCAGAAAAACACCAAAAGTGCTACAACTGTTGAGAGGGGTGCTCATTTCCACCCAACCGTAGGCTCAACAACTCCCAATGGATTTACCACTAGACACCCTCGAGCTGAGACCATGATGTTGCGAGACTGTGTCTCTGTTTTCCAGTGACCGAGAATGAAGGTTACTCTCCTTCTTATTTTCTTTCACTCACTTTGTGTTTTCCAGAGTTCTCCTCCTCTTCCCTTCTCCTACATTCCCTCATGTCTACCCTTAGCACTTCTCCCTCACACCTTTTCCTCTTGCGAGGTTGCGTGTGGCGCGAATTTCCTCGCACTGGTTAGGCCCGAGACTCCTACGAATGGGTGGTTCACCTCCCCCATCCCTCATTAATTCCTGAGGAGCCATATACCTACCAACCCGTGAGACATTTAATTCGGGTCAGCGAGCTGCTCTTGGTTCTCCGAGCTAGTGAAGACCAAATATGATATTGGTTTTCGGTGGAAGTTCACGCCACCATTCCAGGTGCCTTCCACCACCTTTCTTCAACCATCGTGGTCTCTTTTTCAACACTTCCCCTCTCAGTAGTCCTGCAATATAAACATTCATAATATTATTTACATTTATCGACCTTTTTCATAAGGTACATTCACATTTATGAGTTTTCCATGGTTCTTGGCTAGTATAGTTATTTTTACAGACTGGGGGAAAAAGGGTGTTACACATAAATGACTAGGACCGAATTCGTTTTATGGGCACCAGGGAGGGATCAACCATATGGAACCTATCTTGGTGCAACAAGACTTGGGTCCAGACACACAGCTTCTGGGAAGTAAGGAATGGTAAAACAACCAGATTCTGGGAGGATGCCTGACAACAGGAACCCAAGATGGGAAATCCGGACAAGCAGGAACTCCAACATGACATGATTGCGTAAGGAAAAACCAACGTCCACCACTATTGGAAGAAAGAAACAGATCAAAAAAGATGGAGAATCTGGGATAATTGTAATTCCCAAACTAGCGATCGGACCACAACCATCGCAAAAGAGGTGGAGGAGGAAATGAAGAAAAGAAAAATTGAAGTCTCGGAAGAAGAAGACCAATTAAGATGGGGCCGAAAAAATGGTGGGGATTTCAACTTGAAGGAATATCAACATTACATCGTGGACCAAGACCAAGAATACCCAACGCAACTATGGGATAAGCTATGGAGCAACCCCCAGTGGCCAAAAATTAAAATTTTCAAATGGTTAGTACTTCAAAACAGAATTCTAACATGTAAAAACCTAAGGAAAAGGGGTTTCATAGGTCCATCATGGTGCCACCTCTGTCACGCCAAGGAAGAAACAACGAATCATCTTCCTGATGAATGTATCTACACAACAGAGATTTGGGACTGGGCGACAGGTATTTTTTAGCAATCCAATAGGACCTGAGGTAAAATCTACGCAACCATCAACAACTGGCATGAGAGTTACAACAAAAATGAAGAGGTGAATCTATGTTGGACTCTCATTTTGGGGATGATCATATGGACAATATGGAAAGAAAGGAACTAATGCATCTTCAAGAATGAAATCCTTCCGGAAGGAAAAATCAAAGAAAAAATAATCTCCATAACAAGAGAAATGATGCAGAGACACAACTACTAGAATGGGAAAGAGAAACTCGTAGGTCGGGACTCTAGAGTCCTAGAATATTTTCACCTAAAATATGGGCACAACTGCACACAAATAGGATGACCACCGCAACTCCAAATAGGTGAGCGCAACTAGAATCCCCCCCCAGCAGGGTCCCTCAAGTTGAATTTCGATGGGGCGGAAAAAGGAAACCCAGGCATGAAAATAATGGGTGGGGTTATTAGGGATAGTGGTGGAAACATAATCTGACTGTACGTCGGGAGTATGGGAAGGTCAACTAACAACGCAATGGAATTCAGATCCATGGAGATCGTCCTCGATATTCTAAGCCGTGAAAGGATGAAAAACACTATTGTGGAAGGAGACTCCACTCTGGTAATCAACACGGTGAAGAGACTCCAAAATGGCACAAGAGTGGTAAAATTTCAGAGACACTGGCGCTTGGCACACTCCCTGCAAAAAATCCAGGAGCATCTGCAAAAGATGAACACAGTGGAGTTGCATTGGGTACGTAGGTCAACGAATGATCTAGTGGATAGAATCACTAATGAAGGGGTTAGAAAGGATGGATCAGAGTTAGACACCACCTAGAGAAACATCCCAAACGGTTAATTTAGAACAGACTGCACACAACTAGCAACAAAATACCGTGACAGACTCTTAAGTACCAAATGTCACATCAAGAGGAGTGGTTCAAGGCCAATTGGTGGGCACGACGAATCCAGGAAGAATCTTCATGTCCAACACCCAATTACTAGTGACAATGCGGGATCATACCACACAACATATGGAGGTACAACCTCAAGGTCACATCAGTAGGAACAAGTGCAGGGTTAGTGCAGGGGAAAGTACAAATAAGACTCAGTAGGCTATGAGTGACGGAGGATAAAAGATGTTACCACGCACCAGTAGGGTCACACCCCTTCGAAGAACAAGTACGATGAAGAGAAAATTTGGTTACACAATGAGCAAGGGAAAGGGCCGACGTAGGGATAACATACGAATTGTCATGGTCACATATATAGAGACAGAGAAAAAGGATGGAAAGGACCACCTCTATGGGTAGACCATGATTGCAAGAACAAGCCTGCAGCAGGAGAATTTCTATAAGAGGCGAAGTAGTAGGAATAGATGCATTCAGAGAAAGTGCAGCAGAAGAAGCCAACAAAAAAACAAGGGCTTGTCAAGAAGGAACCCCTGGGTATATAGGAACAGGAGGAGAATTCAGGGAAAGAAACACCAAAATCCAGCCAAGATGGTGTGTATGAAGAAAACACACATCAAAAGAAACACTCAGATGGACGAAAATCCGATAAGCCATAGGAAGATTTCAAGGATGAAGCAATCATCCCGAGACTCCAAGGGAACCTTCCAGGAAATGGTCGAACTGAAGGGTCAAGTGACCATCACCATATGGGAGAAGAAAATCACAACCAAGCTCTAGGGCAAAGCCTAGGAGGAACTGAGCCAGGAAGCAGACTGGATAACGGACCCAGGGACCACGTAGTCCAGAGAAACACTCTACGACAAGATGATAGAGATGGCATGGTGGAAAAAGATGTTAATAGGAAAAGTGAGAATAGAAAAGAAGTTTTCAGCCGAAAGGGTAATAAGGCCCAAAAAAAATTGCTAAAAGAAATCCTGAGTCGCCTCAGCAACCTGGACGCTAGTACTAAATGAATTGCAGAGGAACAGAAGAATCAAAAGGAGAAGCTGGAGTGAATGGCTGCCCAATTCCACTTATACTTGCGCTACGTCCATCGTATGGAAATCGCACCTACTGATGGTAATGGAGCACTAGCCTAGATCAGGAAGACCCACACGGTGGCCCAGAGGGAGGAGAGCAAGGACAAGGCGAAAGATGGAAAGAAGAATCTCATAATCCTAGACTAGCATCGGGAAACAAAAGTTCAGGAGTATTATTGGGTCAGTCTTAATTGTTGTCTTGTGTTTCTTTTGGTTTTTTTTATGATTAGCTTGTCAAAACTAAATATGATGGGACTGGACCAGTTTCCCAATGTGGCGGTGCAGCCATATCCCTATGCTATCTCAAAGAACGCAACTTTGGAACCCCTAGGCTAGTTTCCTTTTAGGTAGAACAGGGTGCTCCTCTTTTTGTATGTTAGTATTTTTTTAGTAATATAGATACTCACACTCACTTACAAAAAAAAAACACGTAAATAACAAAATAAAAGAGTAAAAAATGTTTTTAATTTTTAAGGGAAAATAAGCGAAACAAATTGGGGGGAAAATTTGGAGGGAAAAATTTGACGGGGAAATTTTGGAGGAAATATTTTGGGGTGAAATTTTGGGGAATATTTGGAGGGGGGGGATTTTGGAGGGAAATTATATTTTTTGGGGGGGGGCATTTAGAGGGAAAAGATCATTATGCATGTTATAATAATGTCATAGGGAGGGTGGACATTTCTATCATTCTATGTTCTCAAAGAGAAGCTTTGGCTTCATCAGATAAAGAAGATTTTATTTATGAGACATCAACAAATTGTTCGCATACCTCTTCTGTTGGGACTAGGAAATGCCATAGGAATGTTTGTAATGAAAATGAGGCATGATATTTTCAGCTCGTCATAATTTTGATCATGGTGCAAGCAATTTTATTCAACATGTTCCTCATGAAAGTCCTAAATCAGAGGACTTTGAAGGAACCCATTATGAAGAGGAAGAATATGATGGTGATAAATCTAGTCAGTAGTTTAATAGTAATGAAAATAATCAAAATGTAGGTCAAAGTGGAGACTATGATCAATGTTTAAATGATTGGGATGAAAATTTTCCTCCAAGTGAGGAGTTTCAAGGTACCGATGA
>ML835650.1:37409-48059 GCA_009831015.1 Picea engelmannii | reverse complement strand
GATATATGTTGCTGATATGTGCTCACATCTAACTGGTTATAAATGACAACAATGGGTAATGAATAAATGTTGAATGCTAATTGATGAGTTTTTGTGAAAAAGAGCCCCACACTCATTCACCCCCCCCTCTAAGTGTGGTAGGTGTGTCCAACAGGTTGTATGGTTTTCAATGGAAAAATGTGTCCAAGAGTTTACTTCACAGCTCCAAATATTCATAATGATGCAAATATCACCATCACCATAATTCATCATGTGCTCACTCATTGGTCTGGAAGTCTTGCTCAAGTTATCTATCTACAGTTGGACAACACTAGTCGTGAAAATAAAATAAAATTATGTTTGGATATCTAAGCATCCTTGTTGAAATGGGAATCTTTCAAAAGGTGAAAGTTGGTTTCCTTCTTGTTGGACACACTTATTATCATATTAATCAAATGTTCATTCGTTTTTCAGTAACATTGTACAAGAAAAATGTTGGAAGTCTGCCATCATTGATTTAATGTATCAAGAAAGCATACATTCTAGAGCCTGTTTTTCATATATTAGAAGAAACCGTTGACATGCGAAGATTTATTCAGGGATCACATCGTGAAGAAAAATGTATTGAGCAGCTTAATGACATTAGCTTCCAACATAAATTTTGTTTCAAAAAAATTGATGGGAAAACAATTATATGGGGAAAGCAATATTCAACTACTACATAATGGGGGCCTTCATCATGTTTATCTTTTTTGAAGTTCATTCTAGATCGTCCAATTTTTTTATCATAGTTATTATTTTTACAATCAGTTGTTGAAATCCATAATGCACAGAGGTGTAATAGAGATGTAGATTATTCTGAATGCCTGGAAGAAATTAAAAATTCCATTAAGGATACATATGAGTACTTTGATGTTGTTGATTCTGTTTGGTGGGAGTCTTTTTTCAATAGTCAAAGGGACATAATTTCAAGCTCAACAAATGAAGATACAATGTTGAGGACTTCATTTAATTGGCCACAAAATATGCCAAATGAATTTGAAGAAACAAACATTGTTGAAGTTCAACAAGAATCTCAAGGTGTTATTGAGTTTACACAAGCAAAGGAAAGAGAAATGTATATTGGTTTGCAAAGGTCACATGTGTTAGCGTCAGAAGTCACTCCTAGATTTCTTGCAGTAGTAGAGCCCAACGCCCATCATTTTTATGTCACGATTTGTTTAATGGGGTGATCAGATGGGTGAAGACTCAAGAAAATATAGCTTTAACTCATGAAACTGGACCTGGTATGTAGAAATCAAGGGAGGTCTTGATCCAACTTCTGTTAGTAAATGATTAAAGGGTGGTAGAAGGAATACTTGTGAGGAGGGCGAGCAAGACTTCCTCGGGCAACAGGCCTTCGGAAGCTTGAGGACGAAAAACTCGGAAGCCAAGATCCTCTTGGTCCAGAGCTTCAAGGAGCTGAGGGGTGACTCGACTGAATCCTTAAATTCCAAGTCGTTTCAGTGCTGAGAACATCACAAGAACCGATTAGAAACAATGTAACTATTACAGTGATCCAACCTACATCATCCTATAACAGCCACAACTCGACTGGATCCTCCAATTCCGAGTTGTTCTAACACAGTAAACAAAGAGATGGAAGGGAAGCTGACATCCATAAAGTAAGAAATCTCAAATTCCTTATACATTAACCAGAGTGACCAACGCTTCATCAAAACTTTACAATCGGGAGCCTAGCTTAACCATCGACCCCCTACAAAAATGGTGAAAACGCCTACATATAGTCAAAAACAACAATAGCAGAAAAAAAAAGATGCTACATTAAAAACATTACGTCTGTATGTATTCTAACAGTCCGCGCATGCAGAATCTGTCCGATCGTGCACCCAAGACTTGGTGACCCCTCGGCCAAATTCAGACGGCTATTCTTTATCAGATGCCACTTTAACTGCACATGGCTCCTACAAGGGAAGTAGATGATCCATTAAGAGCTGAGCTAGCGTGTGTAGACCTCCTCCGGCTGGTCGAAGACTCGACATGGATTTTTTGGAAGAAATGGTACACAGGACCCTCTCGAGCAGACCGCTTGCCAGACTCTCCATACCCTATACTTAATGCATGAGGAGAGGTTTCAACCACCCCTTCTCACCTTCAATTACTTCAAGCAAAAACCAGGCTTGAGGTTGAATCAAATGGAACCCGGAGACACGATGAACCTTTCGACGACTAGAGCCGACGCCTTTGGCCCCCTTTGCAAAGCTCTTCCTATTTCCCAAGTGACCATGGGCTATGACCCTACGTTTATTTCCACAGGCGCTTTCGACGTTTGCGAATAGGAAGGGGTTGATCCCTGCTTATCATAGTCGCGATGGGCAAAATAACGAGATGGCTCAATTGGGCGCCACGCGTCCTTCTCAAATCTGATGGTCCTAAACTCACTCGATGATGTTGTGGGCCTGGGTCCCGGATGATTTCATCACTTTGCGCATCAGGGATATGAGGGAGCCGCTCCTTGCATTTCAAAATCACGATGGGAGATACGACAAAGAGCCTAATCATGCGTGCCAGGTGTCTCCTTTGGATGGATGGCTGAGACTGTTTCTCGATACTGCGGGCCCGACTTTGAGCGCTTTCGATGATTTCGGGGTTCAGGGTTTCTAGATGTAGAATGACATGAAACTCTCACCCTTCGAACTCCCGAATGTTGAAACACCGATGCGACTAGATATTGCGCCACACGTCCTTTGGATGGACAGTTGCCATCCTCTCCTGCATACCCAATGGGCGCTATCCAATGTGCTAATCTCGGCGCGCCTCCGCTAGCCGTGATTTCCCGCCAACTGTCGATCTGCTCCCTTGGATACATCTGGACTGTCAGCAATATAATCTTGCCTGCCTACTTGTTTGGAAGCCTAAAATGAGATTCTTCGCGTTGCGCTCGGGCACTTCTCATGCGACTTGTAGACCCGAATACTCTTGTGCCCAGGACAAGAAATGTTACTAACATTAGGCTCCATGGGGGATAGAGTCGTCCCTGTGATGCTCTAAGGACTCATTTTGCAGTTTCAGTGCCTTGTTGTTGGGATATGGAGTCAGGTTCAAAACATCCCACTGCTCAAAATACAAGCCGAAAAATAAAAGCAACAAAATAAAGATACATGCTAAAAGGAGCTTATTTATATACAATCCTAAACTAATAAAACACTTTACATGGGGCTAGGTGAAAGTAGACTTCCACCATATCCAATCAAGTAACTTCCTGAAGGGAAGCTCTTTCCTTCTGTCGATGATCACCAACAGATGGTGTAACCGTGACAGCAGAGCGGCTACACTCTTCAACTCCTCCTCACAGGCTGAAGTTGATATGAAATAGGGCGGCTCCAAGGCATAAAGGAAATGCCATTCCATGTATTCACTGACAGGGTCATAGAATGAGCGGCGAATTTCGGAAAATTGGTGACAAGCAGCCTCTTCTACTACACAGTTGTTCACATGCGGCCGAATATCTCTGATAAGCATAGGCAGGTGAATAACTGAAGTGAGCTCGCTGATCTTAGGTGGTGGCTGCTCATTGACTGGTTCTGAACAAAGGGAAGACTACTCCTCTGGTTCTTTTTCCTCTTCTTGGCTCTCCCCCGGGTCAGATTCATAATCATCATAAAGACGACCTGTGGGAAAGCTCTGCTCTTGGAAGTCTTGCATTTCCATCTCAGAACATGATTCATAGCTGTCATAAAAAGGTTGGCCATTCTGATCAGCAAAAGGTGATGTGGGGTTCTGCTGCTCCTCTTCCAGATAATCATCAAAGTCAGGGGGGAAAAGAGCTTCTCCAACTTGCAGAAATGGAACTATCCCCCGCTCCTCTGTTTCAACCCCAAATGTAAACACATCATGGGAAATCTCGTGAAGGAAAAGAGAACAATCCTCTTCCACAAATACCTCTTCATCGTATTGATCTGAGATAGCAAGCTCATCGGGGGCAGATGTTAATGCGTTTACAAAATCTT
Source organism: Picea engelmannii (assembly GCA_009831015.1). NCBI lineage: Eukaryota > Viridiplantae > Streptophyta > Pinopsida > Pinales > Pinaceae > Picea > Picea engelmannii. Next base: position 44,070 of record ML835650.1, on the reverse strand, counting down.
TAATAATCTCCTCGAAAGATCCATCTAGAACATCTGCCTCGGAGACTGGAATATCTTCTGCACAGTCTTCAGATTTCAACCTTTCTAATTGAGCAGAGAGATACTTCACCTGTTCCCTCAGCTCGCTCAGGGTGTCTTCTTCCTCCCTAGGATTTTCATCACTTCCATAACACTCCTCTGATGTAGATGAATGGGGAGGAGAAAGGAATGATTTCTGATCCAAGTCATCAGGATCATCCTCACAACCTATGTCAGAAATAGCTTCATTTTGTACAGAGTTGTGGTATCCCTCACCACAGTTATGAAAAATCAACTCGGAGGGATAAAACTCCTGACAATAGGTGATGAAAGTTGCATGAAACTCTGAGAGTAAAGAAATGCTAGCAGGGGGTAAAGAATGATACCATTTACGTGCATCCCTTGCTAATGAGAACATGAACATCTTCAATAATACATCCTCATGATGTATCTCCCACTGACGCATGAGTTCATGAAACTCACTGAGGTGCTGAGTAGGGTCGTCCTCTTCACATTTTCCAAATATGGGCAAATAATCACCACATTCATCCGGAGAGGGGACAACATTAGGAAAACCAGGAATAGCAGAAAAATTAAAAGGAGAAAACCTGCGAGCAAGGATTTTCTCCATAGCAAACTAGTGGAGTCGCCAATCAATCCTTGAATCATGGAGTCACCAGGTGAAAGATGTACAGCTTCGAATGTGTCTGGTCCTTGTTCACCATCAAAGGCCAGATCCTAACGTTGTTGTTACCCCAGGCAGCTTCTCAGGCTAAGAAAGTAGCTACTGAAACCTTCTCGAGAAAGCTCCTTAGGGTCAGCTTTCAGGTGTGCTAACAGTAGCCACAGTTGAAACAATGAAGTGGAAACAATGGAGTTGCCACAGTGGAGTCTCCAGGTGCATAGTAGCAATCTTGAAGGGCTCTGATGTCTGATGCACCCTTAAAATCAGAGGCTCAATGTCGTTTTTCCCAGGGAAAATCTTCAACTTCGTCCTCGGCAATGGCGCCAGAAATGTTAGCGTCAGAAGTCACTCTTGGATTGATTGCAGGAGTAGAGCCCAACACCCATCATTTTTATGTCACGATTTGTTTAATGGAGTGATCATATGGGTGAAGACTCAAGAAAATATATCTTTAACTCAAGAAACTGGACCTGGTATGTAGAAAGCAAGGGAGGTCTTGATCCAACTTCTGTCAGTAAATTATTAAAGGGTGGTAGAAGGAAGACTTGTGAGGAGGGCGAGCAAGACTTCCTCGGGAAACAGGACTTCGAAAGCTTGAGGATGAAAAACTCGGAAGCCAAGATCCTCTTGGTCCAGAGCTTCAAGGAGCTAAGGGGTGACTCGACTGAATCCTTCAATTCCAAGTCGTTTCAGCGCTGAGAACATCACAGGAAATAATTAGAAACAATGTAACTATGATAGTGATCCAACCTACATCATCCTGTAACAGCCACAACTCGACTGGATCCTCCAATTCTGAGTTGTTCTAACACAGTAATTAAAGAGATGGAAGGGAAGATGACATCCATAAAGTAAGAAATCTCAAATGCCTTATACGTTAACCAGAGTGACCAACGCTTCATCAAAACTTTACAATCGGGAGCCTATCTCAACCATCGACCCCCTACAAAAATGGCGAAAACGCCTACATATACTCAAAAACAACAACAACAACAAAAACAAGATGTTGCATTAAAAACATTGCGTCTGCATGTATTCTAATAGTCCGCGCATGCAGACTCTGGCTGATCGTGCACCCAATACTTGGTGTCCCCTTGGCCAAATTCAGACGGCTATTCTTTGTCAGACGCCACCTTAATTGCGCATGGCTCCTGCAAGGGAGGTAGCTGAGCCATTAAGAGCCAAGCTAGCGTGTGCAGACCTCCTCCGGCTGGTCGAAGACTCGGCATGGATTTTTTGGAAGAAATTGTACACAAGACCCTCTCGAGCAGACTGCTTGCCAGACTCTCCATACCCTATACTTAATGCATGAGGAGAGGTTTCAACCACCCCTTCTCACCTTCAATTACTTCAAGCGAAAACTAGGCTTGAGGTCGAATCAGATGGAACCCGGAGACACGATGAACCTTTCGGTGACTAGATCCGACGCCTTTGGCCCCCTTTGCAAAGCTCTTCCTATTTCCCAAATGACCATGGGCTATGACCCTACGTTTATTTTCGCCGGTGCTTTCGGCATTTGTGAATAGGAAGGGGATTATCCCTACTTATCATAGTCGCGATGGGCGAAACACCGAGATGGATAAATTGAGCGCCACGCGTCCTTCTCAAATCTAACAGTCCTAAACTCACCCGACGATGCTGTGGGCCTGGGTCCCGGATTCTTTCATCACTTCGCGCATCGGGGATATGAGGGAGCCACTCCTTTCATTTCGAAATCGCGATGGGTGAAATGGCGAAGAGCCTAATCGCGTGTGCCAGGTGTCCCCTTTGGATGGACGACTGAGACTGTTTCTCGATACTGTGGGCTCTACTTTGAGCGCTTTCGACACTTTTGGGGTTTGGGGTTTCGAGATGCAGAATGACATGAAACTCTCACCCTTCGAACTCCCGAATTCTGAAACACCGACGCGACTAGATCTTGTGCCATGCGTCCTTTAGATGGATGGCTTCCATCCTTTCCTTCATATCCAATGGGCGCTATCCAATGCGCTAATCTCGGCGTGCCTCCGCTAGCCACGATTTCTCGCCAACCATCGATCTGCTCCCTTGGATAAATTTGGACTGTCATCAATATAATCTTTCCCGCCTACTTGTTTGGAAGCTTGAAATGAGATTCTTCGCGTTGCGCTCGGGCGCTTCTCATGCGACTTGCAGACCTGAATACTCTTGTGCCCAGGACAAGAAATGTTACTAACAACATGCACAACGTGAAGCCATGGAAGACCTTTACAGGGGTTCAATACAAGATATTAAGGAGGGTAGCATGATTGCAGTTTTAGCGACTGAAGATCCACATGGTTATCCATTATGGATAGGAAAGGTTATAAAGATTGAGAAAGAAAATGATGATTTTATTGCAATTGAAGTGCATTGGTATGCAACAAATACACACCCATTCAATGGTGTGTACAAGCCAAAGATGGTGGTTGAGAAACATGTCAATAGAAAGAGAAAAATAAAGGTTCAAAATACAACTCGTCATTGCACTGACCTCTTAAAATTATATGATGTTGAATACTTGTTTATGAATTCAATTGGACAAAGAGATGAACTCTTTGCTCCAAGACAACAGAGATTATCAAGAGGTTGTTTCCGCAAGAAATAAATGCAAGATGGGATAGTCTGTTGAACCTAGTTGTAGATCTAAAAGGAACTTGACATATGAAATGTTGGGCATGCATGTTGACTCAAATGGTGCATTCATCGACAATAGAGAAGAGTATGGATCATCTTCATCCAAACATTCATCTCAAGACAATGTAGACTCTGATGGTATTTTAGAAACCATGAGTCAATCTGAATAAGTGTATGAAACCATGAGTTATGAATCTTTTGTTATGTTTTATGAATGATATGTTGTTTTATTATGGATAATATAATAAAATTTCTTAGCTCATATGTTTTGTATATGCTCAATATAACAATACTTTTAAGAAATTATTTATGTTTCATTCAATGTAACTTGTATTTATTTTTTTATTATTAAAAGTAAAAAATTATTAAAAAGTGACATTGAATTTTTAAAGTATATTGTGATATTTTCATGGAATTATGTATTACCTTGTGCTTTGCGTGATAATAACATTTAAAAAGTAAACATTTAAGGGTTGATTTTACAATTTTGTTTACAATAATGGTGAATTCTCTTACCACATTATACAAATGTGTCATTTTCATACCCCAATTTTAGAATGGGTTCTACCGGTAGCAATAGTTTTCAATTTGATGGTTGATTTTGAGGTTTTGGTTTTAATGGTACCAAGTGATAAAAATACGATTTCAAATGATCTCAAAATTTAACGTTTTGAAAAGAAAAAAAATTCAAAAACATCTTAATTTTTTTAGGTGCTGAATTTAAGATTTTTCTGAGCTATTGTTTAAGTTTTGAAGGCCATGTTTGAAAAATGTTGTAATTTTGACCCCGTTTTAAAAAATGTTGCTACCGGTAGCACCACTTTTTGATTTGGGGGTTGATTTTGATGTTTTTGATGCAAAAATATGGTTTTTTTGGGCCAGAGTTCTCGTTTTGAGGTCACAGTTCTCACTAAGTCGGTAACTATGTTCAGTTTAAGTGCTTTTGGGATGACACGTTGTCTTCAACATCATACAACTTAAACATTTGATTACAGTCCCAGGGTAAATCATGTTACTGAGCAGGTAGGACAAGGGGGGAAAACCTGGCTGCCATGGCTATAGTAAGAACTTGAAGTGGATGATTGTTCTGAGTAGGAATCACATAAGGTTTAATAGAGGTAGCTGAAATTAAATCTTAGAACCTCTTCTCATCAAAGATGATTTCATTCAAACTGGATTCAGATCTAGTTCTTAACAGAGTCTTCTCAAATTTCAAATCAAAATCAAGGTCTTCAATACTTTTTACTCCATATTTGGGTAAAGATAGAGTTATTTCTAGACAAAAAACTGGTCTTATTGGCCTTTCTTTTCTCTTGTGTACAAGTTTCTCAGGATCAGACACATGGATTATTGCTTCTGGGTCTGGATTTCTTCTGGTATGAATTCTCTTGGGAGCTAGGATTTCTGTTCAAACTACTTTATGCTACTAGTCTCTTTATAATGGAGTCGTCAGGGTAAATTTAGTTTCATCCAATAAGGTGTTTCATTCTGATGCAGACCCCCACCTCAGCAGGGTCTGCCAACCTCTCGGTCTTTGGATCTTCCAATTCCTGAGCCGAAATGGCTCCTTTGGTCCCTGCTGGAACCCTTCACACATATAACCACATGTCTCGTTTTATCTGCTCTACCCACGTGAACATCCACTAGGTGCGAGCCTCCACTCCATGTGACCACAGACTTAACCCCAAAAGGTGCGTCATGTTTCACGATTTTGGGACTTTTTTTGCGAGGCACCCCGACCCCTCCAATTCCTGAAACCCCGAAACATGCTAACGGTCCCTAGCTCCTCCCTTAAACTCTTCACTGATGTGACCCTCAGATGCAACCTGGGGCCCAACCTTCGAGCGCATCAGGACTTCGCATGTTGAGGGTTTGTGAAGTGACCCTCTCCCCTTCTCCCGAAATGAGAAACCACGATGATCGCTTATGCTAGATCGATGATCCTGATTAGTTAGGATATTTAGACACTTACAGTTTAGTTAATATCTACTTGTTCTAATGTGTCGTTAGGTAAAAGTGTGTTTCTTAGTGTGTTTATTTAGTATGCATTAGTATGTGTTAGAACCAGAAGTCACCCCTGGATTGCAGCAGGGATGAACCTAATACCCATCAATTTTTATGTCATAGTAACTAAGTTTAAGGATGGTCTGATGGATGTAGTCTCAAGACTGTATCATTTTAACTCATAAAACTGGGTTGGAGATGCATACATAAGTGAGTTCTTGATATAACTTAAGCCAATAACATTGTATAGTGGTGAGTAGGTAGAAGGAAGGTGAGAAATTATGAAGGTCTGCTTTGGACATCCAGTCTTCCAGTAGCCTTTGTAGGAAAATTCTCAAATACAAGATCCTCTTGGATCTGAAAACTTCAAGAAACTGAAAATGTTGCAAAAACAGATATAGACAAACCTACACTATACTATAATCAAAACACCCGACTGGATCCTCTATGCCCGGGCTTTCAGAGTCAGAAAAAAAATATAAACAAAGGAGTTGGCTTCCATTAAACAAGAAGTCTCAAGGATCAATTCATAAACAGGGAACCAAAGGCCTCATCAAAACATTACAATCGGGAGATTAGCTCTACCATCGACACTAACGAAATGGAAAAAAGGCCTACATATACTCAAAATTGTCTCTGTTGTTGAAGGCACGATCATGTCATGATTTTAAGGCTTTGCGTTGATGAGTTTATCTGTCAGTTTGCACATGAAGACGTCGGTCAGAATACCCATGCAGTCTTCTATCGGAAGTGATCTCTGTCAAATTGAGCTTATAGTCTTCCTCTATGATTTGTCCCTTTTCAGCCTTCTATTTAAGGAAGGAGATGATGTCTCACCCACCTTCCTTATTTTCATTAACTGTTGCATCGAGATCGGAGAGGCCCAAGTCACTCTGCATATGAATAACGTGACGACCTCCCCTTGGTTGTCTACTTCTTTGTTGAACTGCTACAAGGGGACCCAGACAATGGATGTGGATGAGGATCTGGTGGGGAGGTGAGACAAGAGGCGCCCATGTGGGCATATGTGGAATATGGAAGGTGGCAGAAGATGTGCGCACTATGCTGGTAAAGGTCAGAGGTGAAGTGGCACGAGTGATGATGTGGGGGCATATGAGAGGCCATAGTAGCAGATGGGGTGGGACCATCTTCCAAGGAGGAGGTGAGCAGTAGAACACCTGGTAGGAGATTATAGGAGGAAGTGATAAAGGGGACATGGACCGATGGTGAGTGGAGGACAAGTGTACCATAATGAGACAAGGAGGAGGAGAAGATGATGTGATGGGCAGACGTGAGAGATGGAGTGGGGGACATATGTCA
>ML835650.1:26320-37368 GCA_009831015.1 Picea engelmannii | reverse complement strand
ACGACAGTTGGGGGGCCACAATTTAAAACCACCAAATCAGACTCCCCCTTCATTAAAAGTAGAACGACGGGGCAGTTTTGATATGGCACCTGAGCCATAGAGCTGGGTGTGTAGATCTCAGCCGCCCAGATCCATGCACTTCTTAGCGTGATGCACCTGCGCACACAGACTTAGAATAAGTGGGTTTTTTACCCATTTCTTGTCATTTTTTTGCCAAAGGGGCCATTTCTTAGGAAAACACCCCCTTACAAAATTATGTGATAACATTAGGCTCCATGGGGGATGGCTTTCTCCCTGCGAGATGCCAAGAAGTCCTCTGCAATTTCAGTGCCTTGTTGTTGGGTTATGGATTCACTTGCTAAAATTGAAAAATAAACAGAGAAAACAATATTTACAATTACAAGGGAGCCACTTATGTCTCAAGTAAAGCATTTCTTCAGGAAATGCCCATTTACAGGGCCATTAAAAACTTTCTCACCCTCCAACTCTTGCAACTTGTAAGTATTATTTAAAAACACTTTAGATATTGTGAAAGGCCTGATACACAGGGCTTCAAATTTGTTTCTCTTTCCTCTATCCTTCCTAGGTGCATCTCATTTAAGCACTAGATCTCCTAGTTGGAAACCTTCCTTTTTCGCCTTTCTATAAAAGGATTGCTTGATCCTCTACTGATAGTCATGAGCTCTGTCCACCACCTGCTCTCTGATCTGTTGGACTTCTACCAGTTGATGAATTCTTCTGATCATATTATCAGGTTCTCCTTGATAATCCTAAAATAATTTTTCTACGGGAAAAGCCAGCTGAGAAGGAAAAATAGCTTCAGTCTCATGAACAAGTTGGAAAGGGGATATGCCTAGGGATATTTTTTTTGTCACTCGATCAGCCCATGGGGAAAATTTGATCTTTGAATCCCATGACTTCTTATTGTCTTCTAACAATCTTTTAATAAGCTTGATCAAAATTTTGTTAGAAGACTCTACCAGTCATTGCCTTGGGGATAATAGGGAGTGGAGTGAATTAATGAAATCCCAAATTGCTTATAGAACTTGATCAATGGCTCAAACTTGAAGGATGCAACATTTTCAATGATGATTTTGTTCGGACAACCAAACCTTTCCATAATATCTTCAAGAAAACCAATGATCACTTTGTGTGAAGCACTCCTGGTGGGGATATCTTCTATCCATTTGGTGAAATAATCTGTTGTAATTAAGATCCATCTATGTTGACCACTTGAAGTAGGATGAATTTCCCCAATGAAGTCCAACCCCCATTGCTGAAAGGGCCCTGAAGCTACTATAGGCTTTAGTGGAAGAGATTTGAGCTGCTGCTTTCCTGATAATTTTTTACATTTGATAAAGGCTCTGATTTTTGTATAGACATCAGTGAATAAAGTGGGCCAGTAGTACCCAACCCTGAGGATTTTGTAGGTTGTGGTCTTCCATAAATGGTGTCCCCCACATAGGCTGCTATGGAAATCAAACAAATATTTTTGGGCCTCCTGTGGGTTTAGACATCTCAAAAAAAATCCCAGAGGGTCTTTCCAATACAAGACATGGTCAATAAGGCAATACCTAATTTCTTTGAGCTTTAAATATCTTTCCTTTTTTTTTCCCATATCATCAAGGGGCCTCAACTCCAAAAAAAACGTAATATCTTTATACCAAGTGCACATCGCCAATGGAGGAGCGTCTTGAGAACTTTTGTCAGGAAACCCGGTCCGTTGATCCTTCGAGAAAACATTGATGAAGTTCACCCCCAAAGCTCTGCAATTAGATTCAGCCAACAGTTTGGCTAAACCTTGGACTTTAACTAGCTTGGTGGGATTTATTTGTAGATTAAATTCAAGGGTTTTGGTAATCCATTTTCTCCTTCTCCCGTCTATGTCCAGCTGAATGAGAATGTCCTTCACAGTAGCTGAAGGGACATAAGCAATAATCTTTGAATGAAGAACATAGATCCTGAAAGCCTTGAGGGATTTCACCAATTCATAGGATTGCTTCTCCATGATGTCATATTTGATCTCTGCATCCCTCAATGCCCAATCCATAGTATGTTCCAATCCATCAGCATTTTTTTGCAACAAAACAATTGCCACTGTATCAAAAGTAGCAAAAGAAAAAATCAGAAAATCCTTGGAATAGATAGGACTGATAAGAACAGGTACCTCAGGCAACGCCTTCTTGATTTTCTTAAAGGATTCTTTGGGATTGGTTGTCCATTTTACTTCATTCCCATTTCTGAGCATAACTGTGATATGCTTCACCAGTTCAACAAAGTTTGAAACAAATCTTCTTAAAAAATTAACTTTTCCCAGGAAGGATTGGACCTCCTTCCTGGATCTCGGGGCTAACAGGGTTTGGATTGTTTCCACCCTGCTAGGATCGATCCTTACTCCTTCATCAGATACTATATTCCCCAGTAATTTCCCTTCCTTCATAGGAAATAATGATTTCTTGGGATTCAGGGAAAGACCAAACCTTCTACATTTCAAGAAAAATTTCCTCAGATGACAGTAATGTTATTTATTAGATCTGGAAAAGACTGTTATGTCATCCAGATAGATGACCACACATTTATCTTTCTCCCCAATGAAGGCGATGTCCATGGCTCGTTGAAAGGTTGCTCCTGTGTTCATTAACCCAAAGGGCATTTTGGCACACATGAATGTGCCCCAAGGAGTGGTGACGGTTGTATTTTCTCTGTCCTTAGGTAAAACAAAGATCTAATTGTAGCCAGAAAATCCATCAATCATGGAAATCCTGGATGCACCTATTACCCTCTACAATATGTGTTCCATCTTTGGCAACGAGTAATTATCCTTCTTTGAGATCCTGTTAAGATTTCTGAAGTCGACACATAGCCTGATCTCTCCATTATTCTTTATCACTAGGACCAAGATGGCTACCCATTCTAAATATCTCAGGGGGACAATGATTTGGGTATCCAATAGCTTATTTACCTCCTTCTCCATGATAGGCAGTAACATTTGATTTATATGTCTCAACTTCTACCTAAATGGTTTGGATTCTTCCTTCAATGGGATATTGTGCTCCATAACGTTGGTGTCATATTTTATGAGGTCTTCATAGGTCTAGGAAAACACATCAATGAATAATTTTAATAGCTTAGTATACTCGACCCACTGTTCCCTTCACAAACTGCTTGATAATTTGACAAATTTTGGATTCTGCTTTGTGCCAATATTGCACTCAAATACATCATCATCCTCATCTGGTCTCTTAGCCTTCACTTCCACATCGTTACTGTCAAAAATCCTTTCCAAAGGGACCCGTCCCTTTGGGATGTGATTACTTGGTAACTGCACAATATGATGATTAGCAATCTTTTTTAGAAAAACAACAGCATGGGGTTCCATGTCAGAATCAGGATCTTGATCAATATGTAATTTTGAAAACTCATCAAAAGTCTCCAGGAATATTTTGACTTCAAGATCATCCTCAAAAAATTTCCAATGCTTGACATTGTCAGGTATAGAGGGTCTATATTTCACTTCTACATCATACCTGAGCTTAGGTGGTAGAGGAACTCTGAAATTGCTTGTTGAGACAACCAAAGAATCTTCCACTATATTTTCTTCTCTAGGGATGAATGAAATGTTGAAGGCCAAGAAAAAACTGTCAATTAGGTCTCACACTTCATTTTTGTAACTCCTAAGCTGAGGGTTTTTGTCCTAGTAAATATTTATGACCTGTTGAATAATTAACTCTGCCACATTGTTGGTAGCCTCAAATTCTAATTTGTATGACAGAGGTGTGGTTTCCTGAGCAGGGGAAACAAACACTACCCCAGCACCAGCTCCTTCCCTAGAAGAGGCTCCGCCAAAGAACATTTTCCATACAGAGGTAATTGGAGGAGAATCTTCAAGGGGGGTGAGGGACTTCTTTTTTATCTTAAGGGGAGACTCAGGAGCATTAGTGAGTTGTAACAAGCTAGATCCCAAATCAGTATCTAGAGAGAAAATAGGGTGATTGGTGGGGTTTTCTTCATCACTAATGATGTAGGATAGATGAGATTATCTGTATAGACTTCTATGCTCCCCTCCAAAGACTGAAATGGTAGCATATGTGAGGTCCATCTGTAATTCCCCACCAAGCCTTTTTATCCAATATCTTGACAAAAGCATGCCAAACTTGGGAGGAACATCAGCCACCACAATATCCATGACCAAACTTTTCATGGGAAACTGAAACAAGGTTACCACCAGATCTTTGATGACCCCAAGACATTTCACTCTCCAAGAGTCAAAGGAATACAAGTCATGGTAAGATTTTGTGACTTCTAGCCTGAGTTCTTCCATGACATTTTTGGGCATGAGATTATGGGAAGCCCCTGAATCCATCAGAAAATTATGCAACACCTTGTCATGTATGTTCAGTGATGTGTAGAAGGGAGGGGATGAATCATCTCTATCTTATACCATAAGACCTAAGATGACTGTTGGATTTTCATCTAGGAGATTTACTGAGTCCGTGGAATGGCAAGATGGCTCAAATTGCAGTAGTTTAGACATGGATTTTTTGAATTCTTTGTGTTTAACCAGCTTTGAAAGGGGCACAGGGATTCTGATTTTTTGGATTTCATGATCAAAACTAAAGGAGAAAGGGGGCTTCAAAATTTATCTCACCTCTGAGACATGATCTTTGGTTATTGGTAGGGAATTCTGAGCTCTTTTTTCCTTAATGATGTTTGTTGTGTTTTTGGCACGCTTCTTTGCTATGGAAGGTTGATCAGGGATGTCAGACTTCCCTTCTTTCTTCTTAGACCAGAGGTTGTATTTATTGGGACTGCTACTGGACCTTTTCCCCTAACTCAGCTCATTTATTTGACTATTCATGAGGGACTCCTCGTATGCGTATTGGGTCAAATGGGACAATGGGGATGTGTCTCCAATACAGTGAATTTCAGGGTCAAGCTCCTCTTCTTCCCTTTCCTCATCAATAACAATGTTGTTCTGAAGAGGGGTCTGGATTTTTTGATTGTTTCTATCTCTGTCCCTTTGTTCCTTTGGCATAATCTAAGGAGCATTATTGTTTGGCCTCCTAAAGTTTCCTTTGTTGTCAATTTTTTGAGGATTTATGTATGTCGGCTTCCCCTCTATTTTCATTTTCTCCATCTCTGTAGATAGGGACTTTACCATTTTGGTTAATTCATCCACTTGAGGGTAAGTTGTAGAAGAGCCAAGGGTTGGGGTCTCTGCTCTTTTCCTTCCCTTGTCTCTGTCAAACTTTCTTCTGAGCATGTCAACTACCAACCCATTGGATTCTACTTCCAGGGTTGCATATTTCATATTAGCCAAGGAAGTAGCTCTTCTTTCTCTGAGAAGAAGGAAAAAATTAGGGTCAAAAACACTAGCATAAGTTATTTTAGCAAAGGATTTTGTAGGCTTAATATCAATAATGATCTTATTGTACATCTTGTTGAATCTTTTGGATAAATCAGAAACAGATTCTCCCTATTTTCTCTTCAATGACCCAAACTCTGTAATATAGTAAACGAAATCCTTTTTACCCCCCCACTGTCTCAAGAAGGCATCATCTAGAGCCTCAATCCCAGCAATAGACTCGAGAGTCAATCCCCTAAACCATTTTATAAACTCACCATTAAGTCTATGGACAAAGACTCTCATCCAGACATCTTCATTTTCAATATTTAGATTGTTTGCATAAATGTAGAAGGCAGCGAGGTGCTCTTCAGCAGTTACATATTCTTCTCCGGTGAAATTTGGCATATATTTCAGGTAATCTTTGGTAGGGAGAGAATTCATGGGATGAGGTAGGACTAGAGGGGCATATCTTGCAGCCACTATGGAATCCATTCGGTTTATGGGGGGGATTATCACCTGCCATAGGGATACGAGGTGGAGGAGAATCAGGAGGTGATGGTGTTAGGATAGGGGAGGCTGGGACTGAGCTTCCAAGAGGGAAGGGAAACAATAGAGGATTTAGAGAAAGAGATGGAGGGATGAATGGAAATGGGGTCTCTCCCTCTGTGATAGTGGAAACATTAATAGGAGGAGGAGTGGTAAAGCCTGGGGTAGGAAAATCTTCTGAATTTATGGGTCAAGACCAGACTACAACATCAGGGGGAAAAGGAGTGACAAATCTCTCTCCCTCCAATCCAAGGCCAGGAGGGGAAAACTCAATAGGAACACTCCCAAAGTTTAAAATTCAAGAAACTCCAACAGAAGTTATAACAGTAGGATAAGAAGAAGAAATTGGAGTTCTTACAAGAGGACATGGAAAATCATCACAGATACTTGGTTCAGCAACAGAAGTATCTTCTCGGAGGGCCTTTCCTTTTCTGATAATTTTCTCCGGATTTGCTTCAGGTGTTACTAGGGGTAGTTGTGGGGTAGACCTCGTGTGTCTGCCTCTGTGAGCCACAGCTGAAACGATGGAGTCGTCCTCAATGGAGTTGCCTTAACGGAGTCACCACAGTGGAGTCACCAAGTTCACAGTTGCAATATTGATGTACTGGGCTCTGATGCACCTTTAGAACTAGTAAGCTTTGTTGTTCAATCCTAGGGAAAATATTTAACTTTGTCCCCGACAACGATGCCATAAATGTTATCACCATAAGTCACCCCTAAATTGCAGCAGGGATGATCCTAATACCCATTAGTTTGTATGTCACAATAACTAAGTTTAAGGATGGTCTAATGGATGCAACTTCAGGACTGTATCATTTTAACTCAGAAAACTGGGTTGGAGATGTGTAGATAAGTGAGGTCTTGATCTAACTTAAGCTAGTAATGTTGTATAGTGGTGAGTAGGTAGAAGGAAGGTGAGAAAGTATGAAGGTATTCTCTAAACATCAGGTCTTCCAGCAGCCTTTGGAGGAAAAGTCTCAGATACAAGATCCTCTTAGATCTGAAAACTTCAAGAAACTGAAAATGCTACAACAACAGATATAGTCAAACCTACACTATACTATAATCATAGCATCCGATTGGATCCTCCATGCCCCGGATTTCAGAGTCAGAAGTAAAATATAAAGAAAGGAGTTGGCTGCCATTAAACAAGAAGTCTCAAGGGTAAATTCATAACCAGGGAACCAGAGGCCTCATCAAAACATTACAATTGGGAGCTTAGCTCTACCATAAACACTAACGAAATGGAAAAAATTCCTACATATACTCAAAACTGGCTCTGCTGCTGAAGGCACGATCATGTCATGAGTTTAAGAATTTTCCTTGATGAGTTTATCTTTCAGGATGCGCATGTAGATGTCGGTCAAACTACCCATGCAGTATTTTGTCGGAAACGATCTCTGTCAGACTGAGCTGACAGTCTTCCTCCGCGATTTGTCCCTTTCCAGTCTTCTATTTAAGGAAGGAGAAAATGTCTCACCCACCTTCCTTATTTTCATTAACTGTTGCATTGGGATCATAGAGGCCCAAGTCAAATCTACATATGAACAACGTGGCGACCTCCCATTGGTTGTATATTGCTTCATTGAACCGCTACAAGGGGACCCAGACAACGGACGTGGATGAGGATCTGGCAGGGAGGTGAGACGAGAGGCACCCATGTGGGCATATGTGGAAGATGGAAGGTGGCAGGGAAAGTGCAGGTGGCGAAAGATGTGCGCACTTCATTGGGACATGTCATAGGTGAAGTGGCACGGGTTGTGATGTGGGGCCAGATGAGAGGCCATAGCAACAGACAGGATGGGACCATCTACCAAGGAGGAAGTGAGCAGTAGAATACCTAGTAGGAGGTGATAGGCATAAGTGATAAAGGGGAAATGGCCCGATGGTGAGTGGAGGACAGGTCTACCATAATGAGACGAGGAGGAGGAGTGGACAATGTGATGGGCAGAGGTGAGAGACGAAGTGGGGGACAGATGTCACCAGGAGGCGGGAACGGTAAGAGGCGGTGATAAGCAGTCTACTCAGAGGGGGTAGGCAGCAGTAAGAGGTTTTAGGCGGGGGCTTCCAAGTTCATGAGGAGGCACCATGATAGTGGGGGGCCTGGAATTTAAAACCACCAACTCGGACCCCCCCCCGCCTTTGTTAAAAGAAGAACGATGGGGGGGGGGGGGTATAATATGGCACCTGAGCCATAGATCTGGGCACGCAGTTCTCAGCCACCCAGATCCATCCACCACTTAGCATGACGCGTCTACGCACAAAAACTTAGGATAAGTGGGTTTTTTCCCACTTCTTGTCATTTTTTTTCCAAAGGGGCCATTTCTTAGGAAAACGCCCCCTTACAAAATTATGTGATAACAATATGCATTTGTAGTTAGGAAATCTAACGGTCACGATATGTTCCCGACATAGAGTGATCTGACGGTTCATAGTCTCCTCAATATTAACGATCATTGATTCGTGGCTTAGCACCTGATTGGTCCATGATATCTATTTAAAGAGAATGGAGGGTCATTTTCTGATGATCGATTGTGAGAAACTCTCTTGTAAAATATCTCTATAATATTTTTCTTTTGCATTAATAAACTGCTCCAAGTGGCCGCATTGGTTGGGGTCATGGATGTTTCCCTATAGGGGTTTTACCACGTGAAAACATTGGTGTGTTGATATTTGATCTGTTTATGTGAGTGGTTACTGAAGGTGTTCATCCTCTATTGGAATACCTATGTTTTCGAACATGGTATCATAGCTTGTTTGAAGATCCACTCCTATTGTAGATTGAGATCGTGAAGCCGAGTTGCCTGATATCCATTTTATGTCATTTTCATACATTTATGGTCCTAGAGGACTCTTCCATTGCATCCTTATCACTCATTTCATTCAGGAACACTTTTTGTTTCACTTGAAAAGGTTTATGTTTTCCCAAGATACGACCATTACAGTCAGATCCGGAGGAATAAAGTTTGAATACACATTTTTTAAAATTTTTGCAGAGTAGTGTTTTGGTTTTATTTCTGTTTTGTATTATTTATTTATGGGTTGCTACTCTTTTATATCTACATATGATCTTTTCCCCATGTCCTGTGTGATCTCGGAAAATCAGAAACAGATAGGAAAATGTGCTTCTTCCGGGTAAGCTAATTGAGATCTAACCCTTGTTGTCATCGAGAAGCAGAATTTTTTTCTTGTGTGAAAAGATTTTTTTTAGCACGCTCTCCAACAACAACAACAACAACAATCCTCCTTTTGAACATTACAATATGTTTTGCTAGACCATTTGGTTAAAAGTTGCCTTATTAAGTAAGAGGTCTTGAGTTCAAGTCTCTTTTTTGTTACTTTTTTGGAAAATTTTCATGCTAACATTGTAAAGTGTATTTCACTTCAAGTATAAAAGTGAATCACTATAAGTAGCTTTAATATTTTATTTTAGAGTTATTTATTTTGCATGCAGCTTTTCTGTTATAAAGTAACTTAATTGTAAAAGTGATCCACACTTCTCTTTATAAAAGTGGGTCACTTCATAAAGCAAATTACACTATCATATGGCCATTTGGTTACCATTTATGTTTTTTTTAAAAGGACATAACTCTCACATCTGAAGTTCATTTTCAATGTCATTTTTTTAAAACCGCGTAAATTTTTGAGATATTACCATTTAGATCATCAGTTTCATTTTTTAAATCTGTATTATCTGCATATTTACTATGGCTTCTACAAGTTATCTCTTACTTACCAGCACCAACTACTTCCAATGGAAATCCCATATGGAGGATTTATCAGGAAGTAAAGGCTTGTACCGGATTACCTTGGGAAAGGTAACAACACCCACTGATGTTGATAAGAAAGCCAAATGGGATAATATAAATGACGAATCACGTGGATTAATCAAAATGTCCATCTCTCATGGATTAAGGTTCCACCTTAAATCAATTGATAAACCCAAAGAATCTTGGGGAAAGATTGAATCTGTGTTTCGTAAACACAATATTATTCGAGCACAACAGTTAGAAAATCAAGTACTAACTTTAATTCCAAGTGATTTTTCTTGCATTGAAGACTATCTATCTAAGTTTAAAACACTCATAACTTTATGTGAAGAATGTAAGATAAAGATAGACGAAGATCGTTGCATCTATCTTATTCTTTCTAAGATAGGTAGTGCATATTCTGTGTTTGTATCTGGAACAATTTAAGTAGTAAATGGTCATTTCAATGATGTATTATGTTTTCCAAGTCTTTCTTGTAACCTTCTATCAGTATATCAAATCACTCATTCAGTTGAAGGTAAAACTGTATATTTTTCACCTCTCCAAGTTGTAATCAAGGATCTAAAATATCCTAAGCATGTTCTTGCAACTGGAATTGTTGATGATATTACCAGGTTGTACAAGTTTGACAAGTTTGGGTCAACATCTTTTTCATCAGTTTTTGTTGCTCATAGCGATGACTTGACCAAACTTTGGCATGAGTGGTTTGGTCATCTAAACTATCGCTCATTGAAACAACTATGTAATCAACATATGGTGACTGGTGTTTCTCTTGTTTCATGCAGAGATGGTGTTTGTGTCGGTTGTGTTCTCGGCAAACATCATCGGGACAATTTTGAAAAACGTGCCTCTTGGCATGCCTCGGGTCCTTTGTAGCTTGTTCACAGTGATTTGTGTGGTCCACTTTCTTCTCCTTATTTTTCTAGGTGCGATTATTTCTTAACTTTCATTGATGACTTTTCCAGACATACTTGGATTTACTTCTTAAAACTTAAGAGTGAAGTTTTTGACAAGTTTTTGGCCTATAAGGCCCTTGTAGAAATAAAATTTGGACATCAAATTCAAAGGTTAAGAATAGATAATGGAGGCAAATATGTCAACAATAATTTTACAAGTTATTGCACTACACAGGGAATCCAAATGCAACACACTGTTCCATATACACCACAACAAAATGGTGTTGCTGAGATAAAGAACCGCACATTAAAATAAATGGCTAATTGTATGATCCAATCTAAGGGATTAAGTATAAAGTATTGGGAGGAAGCCATCAACTATGAAAATTACATATTAAATCACACTCCCACAAAGGCTCTTAAAAATATAACACCGGAAGAAGCTTGGACTAAAATTAAACCAGATGTAAGTCACTTCCGTGTATTTGG
>ML835650.1:15674-25978 GCA_009831015.1 Picea engelmannii | reverse complement strand
ATGAGAAAAGGAAAGCATTGCAGCCTAAAAGTGAGAAGTGTATATTTGTTGGTTATTCTGAAGATGTCAAAGGTCATGGAATTATTCAAACACATTGTGATGAAATTATTATTAGAAGAGATGTTAAATTTGATGAAAATATTTTGTCCTGTGAGCCTAATTCGACATTTGTGCCTTCTTTGGCCTGCGAGCCTAATTCAACGGTTGTTCCTTCTTCGGCCTGTGAGCCATCTTCGGAATTTGTGCCTTTTATGTTCTGGTTTCTTCTTCAGATGATGACAATTAGGATGAAAATCCACCTCCGCCTACTCACCTTCCTGGAGATGAGTCCTTTGAACCTGAACCACAAGTATCTCTACCGCTTCCTAGATGGTTCTGTTCAACAACGAGAAGCAGTTGGTGATCTTGTCGGTGATCCTTTAGATCAAGGTCGGACACATTCATAGTTCTAGTGATCCTCTTCTCTTTTGGCTCAATTTTCAGAAACTTATGATCCAAATACATTTGCAGAAGCTTCAGGTCATCCATATTGGGATACAACAATGAATGAAGAGTATCGTTCTTTAATGGAAAAAAATACTAGGGATCTTGTACCTCTTCCAAAAGGAATAAAACTTGTCAGATATAAATGGGTCTACATAACTAAGTATGCATTGGATGGAAGTGTTGAAAGACACAAGGCTTGATTATTTTCCAAAGAATTTTCCCAAGTTGAAGGAATTGACTATAATGAAACCTTTTCCCCTGTAGACAAAATGAATTATGTCCACCTTGTTCTTGCCCTTGCTACCTCACATAAATTGGAGGTCCGTCAGATGGATGTTAAATCCTCCTTCTTGCATGAAGATTTGCAAGAAGAAATCTACATGGAATAACCTCCTGGCTATGTCCAGAATGACTCTAGACTTGTTTGTCGCCTTAAGAAATATCTTTATGGTCTTAAGAAAGATCCCCGATCTTGGTATGCCAAAATGGAAAACTTTCTTATTGCCATTGGATTCTCTAGATGTCATTCTGATCCTAATTTCTATACCAAGAAAGTAGGAAGCCATCTCATAATCCTTGTCCTTTATGGTGATGACCTTATCCTTACTGGTAGTGACTCAAAACTTTTAAACCATGTGAAAACCAGCCTTAAGAAGAAATTTGAAATGACAGACTTAGATTTTTTTCACTATTTCATTATTGTTATCACTGAAATTTCATTCGCACATGGTTACAAGAACTCAGCATCGTCAAATAGTGACGAATTCATCCATGGACCAACATTAACACCAAAGCATTCATAAAAGGGTCAAAAACTATACAAAGTAGTGAAAAATTGAAAGGCACTATGAAGACACTGGGCACGCGTGCGCATGCACATAATAGGAACGAAAAAATCGTGCACATGCGCACGATGCACGACTGTTATCGCAAAAAGTCGTGCACCTTCTAAACGACGCATTTATGAGAGTGGTCGGCCTCCTACCCACTTATGGATCAGCTCCCAAGCCGATTTGACCCTCAAATCTAGACTGGATTCGACTGGATGGCTGGTCAAAGACCTAGAAATGCCCTAATTAGCCTCTTTTCACACTACAAAGTAGTTAAACAATAGATCAAAGGAATGCTATAAAAAGGCCATGGATGCACCTCATTTTTCAAGGAATTCAAAGTAATGTTATGCTACCTCTATTCTCTTTAGGACTTCATCGTTATCAAGAGCATATTTGCACCATTGCATTGGGCAATCCATCTCACCCATTAAGTGGATTTGTAAAGAGCTCTTTTATCATTCTCCATTTTTCTTTTTGTTGTAAGAAAAGCTTGCTAGTGGGGGTCCAAGAGGCCTCCCTTGGAGGAAGAAGGGACCCATAGTCCCCTTTCTTCTTGGTGTATTCTTTCACTAATAGATCAGCCTCAACATTGGTGACATGGGTGTTATGGTTCTTTTTGTTTCTATGTCCCTATGCCCATGAATTTAGTTGTTATTGCATTTCTTAGTTTAATTCTTAATTGTTGTTTTTTCTTTCTTTCCCTAACTCTTTTCCTTATAGTTGTCCTGCTCAGCAGACCCAACTGAGCTTGCAAGCACCTCCATTTTGTTCACTAAGGTGACAAAGGAGGTGCAACAGATTGGCGACTCCATTGGGGAATAGGTATCAATTTCCTCCCCCAATTGGGTTTTTATTGCTCTTCTTTTAGTTTGTTTAACTTGCAGGTGCATCAACTGGCCTAAGCCGACCTGCTAATCATCCAATTCCAAGGAGAATTGAGAGAACTCCACCCGGATTTTTCTTTCTCAACCCTGTGTCACCTGTGCATGGGTATTTCACCCCACGGACATGCATCGTGCGCTCATGCGCTTAAGTGACATCTCTGTTCTACGCACGTGCACCTTTTGATTTATCTCTGTTCGTGCACATGCACCTTGTGCGCCTCTGTCTCCATTAGGACCCACACATTTGTGCAAAAATTCACATTGTAAAGTTGTTGAGATGTGGGGAAGGCCATTTTCCTTCTTAAAAATGATTTCAAGCATGTTTTAAAGCTGCACCACACTTATTCCCCTCATAATATAAAGGGGTGAGTCAAAAAACACATAGGCACTTAGGAGGCTAAAATCAATTTCCTCTTTTTGCTTTCATTTTCGCCACATGGATGGCTTGTTTTGACTCATAATATAAGTTGGAAATCATTTTTTAATCACATTTAACTTGCATTGGGACCAGAAGTTGAGTAAGAATCACTTAGTATGCTCTTCTCTCGTGCCTCCAAGCGACCTTGAGAATCAAAAAAAGATTGTGAAATGATTTCATCTCCCTTAAAAAATTTAAAACCTTTAGGTAGAGGACAACGACCCTTATTGGGACCCCTCTTAGTTTTCTTTTTCAAACACATTTTAATATTGTAACGGGCCCATACATGCCCACATGCTACAAAGATAGGATAGTGCTTGAAGTTTACTTTCTTAGATCAAAACACTAGGAGAGTTTAAAGGTTTTGTAACGGGCCCATACATGCCCACATGTTCAATCTAGGATAGTTTCAAAGCTTTTTCTTAGATTACATCACAATAGAGAGTTAAAGGGATAGTAACGCACCCACATGTCCACATGCTATCTTCCTAGGGACTTTTGAATTATGCAAGGTTGTACCAAAAGCACTTAGTTAATTAGGTAATCAACACTTGTAAGGACCAAGCGAAGTCCACATGCAACAAGGTGACACCTAATTTACTAAAAATTGGCAAACTTTCACTCACACACAAAAGTCACTTATCACTCACATAGCTTCTTCTTGAAATGTGGAGGTCTAAAGTAAGTTTCCTCCAAAGGGATTCTAAAAATACCCCACCCTTTTCTTGACGAGACTATCCACTCCCATTTTAATCAACAAGATTGGTTAGCACTCCCAACCTCCCAAAACAACTACATCTAAAATATTTCTAAAAAACTCACTAAGTTCTCTTCCACAGGAGGTGCCAAAAGAAATGTTTTACTCTAGGTAGGATTTTGGGGATAGGCATCCAAATAAATCCCTGTTATCTGGTTCTCACATTGTCAAAACCATAGAAGTTGTCAAATAGGGAACTGAAAATCCTCCAAGTCAAGTGTTCCTAATACCATAAGGCAGGGAGATACCCATGAAGGGTTGAAGGCCGAGGTTCGGTTGTTCTGTGTGTCCCCCCTTGAGGCACCCACCTCTTAGATGGGATCCAGCCCGTGACCCATTTATTAGGCCGAAAATCTAAATGCCGCACTTTGACCGAGGTACCTAGTGACCAAAGTTAGGACATATACCCAGGTGACAATTGTGGGTTGCAGTTGCACCTTGATTGGATTTTGTGTGGCTATTGGGAAATATCGCTAGCTCTTTTAGGATATGCCCCCTTTACCCCTCATTATAACCAATTATTTCATCCTTCACTAGTGTCTCTTCCGGTGGCTTCAGACTCCACTGTTGAGTACTATTGGAAGGTCCAGTGTTGTTTGAGAGGAAGGAAGTTACGTCTTTTAGGACACAAGCATTTGTTTTCTTTTGATTCCCCATGTGGACAAAAACCACTTACCCACATATATGCTTCTTTTTCAAAAAAAACATTTTATGTATGATGCACTTCTGATTACAGTTTGATTTGGATATATATATATATTGTGTAACACTCACCGCAAAGGCTCTTGTTTCTATATTACTCTCACCACTATTTACACACATTCACGCAGCTAGTCAGACATCATAGGGGACCCACAGAACCCCCATCGTTCACGACTCTTGCTCAACCTCCCTCCTATCTTAGGGGGAGTGTCTGGTCTTGCCCACTCATCGGCATCACCTTCACACACTCCCGTGAGTGTTATTGTTTTAGGATCAGCTTTGCTTGGTTCTACATTACTTGGGTCCACTTCCCAAGGTCATCCGTCCACTCTCTCTCCTTTACATGGAAGCGGGGGACCAACTTCCTCTCAAGGGGGAAGTACAAACCCACCTAGCCCCCCTCAAGGGTCAGGTTCACAACCAACTCACACCATGGCCGGAGCTAATCCTCCCCACCACTGCAGATGCCATATTTGGCCTCCCTCAACATACCAGATCTCAACAAACTCACCAATGATCCTATATTGCATGATCCCACATGGCCTGCAATGCCCCACCAAAATACCTTCAGACATACCAAAGTTTGAAGGAAAGGTAGGCGATGACCCTTCCATCCATGTCATGACCTTTAACCTATGGTGCTCCTCCAATAGCATTATGGATGATTCCATCAGATTGCGATTATTTCAACGCAAACTCACTGGCCCATCAGCCAAATGGTATGTAGAAGAAAAATCAGGGTCCCACGCAACTTTTGAGTCATTGGCCAAAGCATTCTTGACCTTCTTCCAATTACCCATCTGCCACGACAATGGTCTAGAACTACATTCTAATTTCAAACAAACCTTAGCCACACACATCGCTGACCACATTCATGAGTGGCGTAGGCGACGTAGTTTGTGCAAAGCAGAAACCACCAAGCAACAATGTATCGATTGGTTTCTTAGATCACTTGTCTCTCTCCTCGGTAAGGATGTAGCTTCCACCTTCCCTCAATCTGAAGAGGAAGCCATCAGTAAGGCCCAACAATATGACCTCATCTATGCACAGTCAGGGTACTTATACGTTGTACTTCCTGATCTTCCCAAACCTATACCATTTGTCCAAGACAAACCTAGGATATCTCACTCAACAGACGGAATGATTGGTACCACTACTCATCACGGTCCACAACCCCAACAACCACCGATGTATGGAACACCTCAATACCCGCCGGCATACAGGGCCACTCCTTATTACCCCTCACCACCTTATCAACAATCATACCCTGTTGCTATACCACCACCCATTAGTGGACCACCGCCAACACCCTCCATACATCCACCTATTCCAATGAGTTCTGGTACCCCCTCTACCTCATCCTATAGTACTAGTGAAAGCACCATGCCTTCCTATGTACCTTATGGATCATTACCTCCATAGAATCGGTACTTTCTATTTCCTAGTCCCCCACAACCCATGGCTCCCCCATACCCTCATGCTGGGGTGAATTTTGTTTAACCTTCTCCCGTTCAACAATATCAAAATTTTGAACAGCTGAATACAGCCAATCCAACACATCTGTCGAACAATACCAAAAATAAAGGACGGAACAGGAACAACAACAACCTGGGACTAGGCGGGAATCAACCCCAACAGAACCAATCCACTGGGGGAAACCAAAACCAAGGGAATCAAAACCCCCAGGGGGGAAATAATAATAAGCGCCAAGGGAGAAATAACAATAATGTTAAAACCAACTTCCCTTGTGCCCTTTGTGGTGAGTTCGACCATTACACTCATCATTGCCCCCAAATCACTGATTTCAAATGGCTGAAAGACTCTGGTAGTCTTCCCCATTCTTCAACACCATCTGTCCCTCAGTAGGCACCACAACATTATGTGCAACAGTCCCCTCCTGCCATGCTTTAAAATCCTATTCCACATCAAGGTGTGATAAACACCCAATAGGACACACAGCATCCCCCACCTCAGGTGGAACAATACCTCAACCCCAACAATCCAGCAGATCGCACAATTCTCCTCACTAGTGAGGAAGAAATCCTTCTGCAAACACGTAATCATCAGTATCATGCACCCGCTGAGTCTCCTCTCATCCCTCCAGAGACAAACCCCACACCGATGGGACCCCCGTTGGTGATTCCTCGCCCTACCATCGAGCCACCTCTTCGCATCCCTCGCATCCCATTACGCAGGAATGTCCACAACCCATAGGCTAGGGCAACTCATAAATATAGTTTGGTAGATGACTTAGCACAATCCCCAGCTTCCATGTCAGTCTTGGAGGTCCTCCAGACTTGTCCTACTCAGCGAAAATCATTACTTTCTGCCTTAGGGGCAGTCGACCCAGCATATACTCGGCTCATTACGTTCGATCTCGACAGCGGTGAACCTCGCCTTCCTGCCTTGATTGCTTTTCAAATCCCAGTAAAAATACGGAACATCACAGTTCATCGGTGCATCATCGATGAAGGCACATCTACATGCATTATGTCCAAATCAGTATGGCAGAAACTTGGTTCCCCTGAACTCATACCCTCTGCCATCACCTTACGAGCTTATGATGGATGACCATCATCTCCGGAAGGGCTCTTCCAAAATGTCCCCATAGAACTCAGGGGAAAAACCATTCTCATAGACATAGAAGTTATCGACACCCTGCTCGATTATAATATCTCGTTCGGCCGTAGCTACATGTACGCTATGAAGGCAGTTTCCTCTTCCGTCTTTCACACAATGATGTTCCCCCAAAATGGGAAGATCGTTACCATTGACCAGGTTTCCCATTACAAACCTAACCCATCTGCCAACATCGATAACATTCTTCCTCTCATCCACACAAGTCATGACGCATATTCCCTCGTCGAGATGGGGCCTAGAATTTTTAAAGATCCCTCATTGTTAGGAACTTACCATGGAGCACCACCGCTCCTTCATCCTTCCAATCAGGTATGCGTCGTATCATCTAACGGAACTCACACAAAGGATACTCTTCCTCCCCAAGAGGTTCCAGTCCTTCCTGACGTCCCAATAGTCACAGAACCCCCCCCTCACGAGCCTCCTGTGCACTCGTCGACCTCCACGGTTCACGAATCCACCTCTCCCCAAGGACATATCCCAGTCTGGGAAATAGTTCCCCAAGCCATCACTCAGATTCCTTCCTTTTACCCTCCCACAGGCATCGAAGCTTTCCAGGTAGCAACAACGCTTACCCTCCCCAATATGGTGTTAGAAATTCCCGTTTGGTATCTACATCCACCAGAGATGGTCCCTCAACCATCCCTTCCCCCCCAAATAGAATGAATCCCAACGATGATTCCCATACTTACTCCCACCATACCCACTACAACCCCCCTCACTACCCCCCCTGCCACAACTGGGGGTTGGCGAAGGAAGAAGCAACCCATAGCTACACTTCCTCCACGTGTTCAACCCCCATGTGCACTCTGTGAGAAAGATGGACACAAAACCAACAACTGCCCATCTCTACCAGAGTTATGAAATTTGATTCCACTCAATCAAACTCCCTCAACACTCGCCACTATAAATGGTACTGCCACTACCACCCCGCATTCAAGTAGAAAAGGGTTGCGCACCAAATTCGCTTGCGCTATATGTTCATAATATGGCCATTATACCCACCATTGCCTTGCACTGCCATGCTTTCGACAGACATTAGCCGCAGTACGCCAGAGCTTCCAGAGCAACCCCAGCCCTGCTACATCCTCCTCAACAAATATCACTGACATCCGTTATGTCACCACTTCCGTCAATGAATGTATGAGATGCCTTTTCTCTCTATGTGAATCATTAGATCATTTTACATACCAGTGTCCTATGATCATTGAATACAGGCTGCGCTAATTGACGCTACTTCAACGACCCACCGAGTCGATAGTTGATCTTCTCTCGTCACCAGCAGCTCTTCATGTCGTTTCCCCCGAACCCGAGGCCCTTTCAATGCCCCCATGGTTCTTAGAGGATGTATCTGAGGACTCACTCCCCAATCCCCCCAACTCTCTCGCTCATTTCCCACTGGAAACTTTACACCCAACTACCACGGGTACTCCTCAGTACTTCGATATCTGGTTTATGTCGAGCGAACCATCGCCAACTCCTTCCATCCTTCCCCCTCCTTCTTCACCACCAGGGGGTAGCCACACACCAAAAAATGACCAATGTCACTCTTCATGACCCTTTGTATTCCCGTCACTTCCATTGTGATGAGGAAATACTTGAAGTCGTCAACAACCCTGACTACCCATGGGACGCGCTACACCACCGCGCACTCTTCTTTCCACCAGGAGCGTCCATGCTTGCTAACCACCATCCCATATACGCAGTCGAAACCAAAGACTTTATCCCGTCAGGGCCCATCGATTGGTTCAAAAACCCCATTCCCGCCCCTAATGCTTTTGAAGAAGGAAACATGGCCAACATTTCCCCGACCATTAAAATTGACATTTCCATAAAAAATGGTGTAGTCGAGGAAATCATTATTGGCGTTGCTTGCACTCCTCAAGAAATCATCACCTACAAAGCTCTTTTCCAAGAATATCGAGATATTTTTTCCTGGTCCTACACGGAAATGCCCAACCTTGATCCGGCTATCGTCGAACATCGCATCGACACCTGGCCCGACATTACACCCGTTCGTCAAAAACAGCGTTCGCTACACCTTTCCAAAGAAATGGCCATCAAATCTGAGATTGACAAATTATGCACTGTCGGGTTCATCTACCCCATCGCATACACATCATGGGTTTCCAATCCTATACCCGTTAACAAAAAACAGGGCACTATCCGTGTATGCACAGACTTTCACGATCTCAATCACACCTATCCCAAAGACAACTTCCCAATGCCTTTCATCGACCAAATTATCGATGATTGCGCCAACCACGAGGCTCTATCCTTTATGGACAGACTCTCTGGTTATAATCAAATCCAAATTCACCCCGTCGATCAGTATAAAACCACATTCACTACCCCTTGGGGTACTTTTGCATATCGTGTCATGCCTTTTGGCTTAAAGAATGCCGGTGCAACTTTCCAGCGGGCTATGACATATATCTTTCACGATCTGTCTCATATCATCCTCGCCTACTTGGATGACCTGACAACTCGATCCAAGAAACGCACCCATCGTCTTGATGATTTACGAATCATCTTTCAATGGTGTCGTCAGTACAACATTTGCTTGAATCCTCTCAAGTGCGTGTTCTATGTCACCGCAGGGTGCCTCCTTGGATTTATTGTTTCCCAAAGTGGTATTACCGTGGACCACCTTAAAATCCAAGCTATCACCGAAATTCCACCTCCCTGGAATTTACGTCAAATTCAGAGCCTACAGGGCAAAGCTAAATTTCTTATATGCTTTGTCCCAGACTATGCCATACGCACGCACGATTTCCTTCACTTACTATGTCACAACATCCATTTTCACTGGGACGACCATGCCCAACAGTCATTTGACGATCTTAAAACCACACTCTCAAACGCATCGTTAATTAGTGCACCTGACTACAATCGCGACTATATCCTCTACGTATCAGCATCAGCTGTATCAGTAGCAAGCGTTCTCGTCCAATTAGGCAATGAAAATCATGAGCATGTCATTTATTACGTTAGTAAAAACCTCTCAGGGCCCCCCTTGAAGTATAAACACGAAGAGAAGCTTGCTCTCGCAGTCGTCCTCGCAGTCCAGAAACTGCGCCACTACATTCTTCTTCGCACAACAAAAGTCGTCACAGATTCCAACCCTATGCAGTACTTACTCAGTCATCGGCAAGTTAATGGCAAATTTTCTCAATGGATTGTTATCCTTCAGGAGTACGACCTCGAGTTCTCAACACCTAAGAGTAAGAAGGCCCTTGTTCTCACCGAACTTGTCACGACCCTTCCCTCTGACACCACCAGTGCCCTCGTCAACACCGAATTTCCCGACGAACATCTCTTTTACATCATTTGGATGATCCTTGGTACATAGACCTTCTCGTCTATCTCCGAACTCAAAAGTTTGGTAACCACCTTTCATGAGATGATCATCGTCGTATTCGCCATCAGGCCCCCCGCTACCTCCTCATCGGAGACATCCTATACCAGCGGGGTGTCGACACCATTCTTCATAGATGCCTGACGATTGATGAGGCCGATAGAGTCTTAAACGAATGCCACAGCGGTGCATGTGGGGGCCATCTTTCGGGCATATCCACTGCTCAAAA
>ML835650.1:0-15609 GCA_009831015.1 Picea engelmannii | reverse complement strand
CCACTCTTCTTCACCCCGTCATCACTGCCGGCCCTTTTTGTAAATGGGGCATCGAATTCATGACTTGTAATCCCCCCTCCAGCAATGGTCACAAATACATTGTTGTCGCCGTTGATTACTTCACCAAATGGGCAGAATCTATTTCCACCTTCAACAACACCACTGACATTGTAGCGTGTTTTTTCTTTAATCACGTCATCTCTCGATTTGGTGTACCACTCCAACTTGTTTCAGACCATGGGAATCACTTCGAGAATGAGACCTTCGTTGAAATCTCATCTTGGTTAGGATTCTCTCACGAGTTTGCCTCACCATATTACCCTCAATCTAACGGACAGGTCGAAGCCGTTAACAAGGTTCTCAAGACCATGTTACAACGCACGGTTAATAAACATAAGACCAATTGGCATCATATGTTGTTTTCCGCGCTATGGGCTTACCGTATGGTGGTGAAAACCGCTACTGGTTTCACACCATTTCATCTCGTCCATGGAGTTGAGGCTACTCTTCCCATCGAGTGCGAAATTCCTACCTTATGCACCACAATTGAGCTATTACCCGACACTGCTCCAATGGAGTAGCACTTGATGAACTTAGAGTCTTTGGATGAAGATCGTCGATCTTCGTTACAGAACAATGAGGCAACTAAAAAACGATCAAAGGATACCTTCGATCGACATGTCAACCTTCGCTCATTTCGCAAAGGTGACCTCATCCTTGCCTACGATATCGCTCATGATATCTTTGGCCATGGAAAATTCGAGTCACTCTGGCATGGCCCATACATCATTCAACATTGCCTCACCAAAGGCGCATATATTCTGGCCTCTCCCGAAGGCCTCTCTCTCAAATAAATCGTCAACGAGTTATACTTAAAGAAATTTTATGCTTAAACATAGTCATTCTACTTTAGGTTATTTTCTTTTTTAGTGTTTTTAATCTTTGTTCTCCATCCCTCACGTCTAAACTATCATTTTTGCTCTTGACAGATGCCTCCTCCACTATCCTACCATATTGTTTACGCCGACGACACCAGCCGTTGGACATAAAATCGCGCTTCGACCGCTTGGGCTCTCTACACCCCCTCACATGAAATGCTCCATTCGAGCGTCATATGTTTGGGTTCAACGACCAACAACCAAGACAAATACACTACTGTCATTGGCCTCCTGGTCGACGCCCAACATCATCATATTTGTCACCTTAGCGTCTTCCTCGACTCCCAACTAGTCGTTCTCCAGCTCAACAATGTGTACCGCGTACGCGATCCTTGCCTCTTTCGCAAATACCTGCAGGTTAGGCTTTTATCTTGACATTTTGATTCCATTACATTTACAATTGAATCAAATTACAGATAACATAGCTAACATGGTGTTAGATTGGCATATATCCCATCAAGCTACCTCTACACATACATAAACATATCAAAAAACCTGTCACAGCATATATATAGAATAGACATCATCAAAACATTAACCAAAAACATGTAAACACCACATAGATCTCAAAGGTGTATACTCATGTATATATAAAGTTCCGTAGTGCCATCCAAATGTTTACATACAAAAAGTGCAAGTATCCGCAGGCCAATGGAGCACCTCGATACAAAATGGGCTCACCAGCCTATATACAAAAAAAATATCTATATACATCAATGCATAGAGCACCACTCACGGTGCCTCTAGAGTGCCACCACCTGCTCCTCCCTCAGGTGGTGGCGACCGACAACCACCTGCCCCAGGCGGTGGTGGTCCACCCCCTACCAACCCCTCCTACCTCGACGACAGTCGTCCGGTCGTCATCGCAGCAGCCACTGCTACTCGTCGTACTATGGCCCGCCATGGTAGCAGAACCCCCACGCACTGCTCCAGGAAACTCTCATCCTGAATGCGAGACCACATGCCCTCAGGCACGTCCTGTAACACCACCTCTAGACAATGACGTATGTCCTCAAAGTCTACTTCGGCAGCCATCGGAGGAGAGTGTGATGGCCCAGCACTAGGGTCATCAAACTGGCACCTCCTCTCTGCCCTCTCCAGCTCATCTGGTCACACCGCGACATCCTCACGCCGATGCCTCTCTCCCCGTGAAAGTCTCTCCGGATCCTGATGAGCCAACACTCTCTGCAACTCCACCTCGTGCCCGCGAGGTGCCACATATGCACATACAAAAACACAAACAGATCGTATTAGCATCTATATCATATACATATGGCATGATATATCAACAACACAAAAACATACATATCAACATCATCAACATACCTCGGCGGTCAAATAACCTCCCCTGGAGGTAGCACCATGTCCGGATCCTCTCGGAAGTCGACCCCGGCATAGGGGTACCGTAGTATCACCTGCGACATCTACCGCCATACCTGCGCCGCCTCTATAGTGAAGAAGTGGCCACCCTCACCACCACCATGGCAAAGCAACACCGTCGACCATCGTCGCAGTCGTGGCTCTCGCACCCCAGGTGCACCCAATAAAATCCTAGGGCACAACATCGACACCCTCTCCAGAAACCAAGCCACCAGGATAGACCCGAAGGAAAACTCCCCCGTATCCATGGATCGATAGTGGTCCAGCTTCCCTACCATCCTAGCATGTAACGTCAGCCCCCAAGCGAAATGCTCACCAGCCAATACTCTCTCCATCACCATCAGTTGGCCCCCACTGATCCACTGGGTCACCAGTGACCCATATACTCTCACAATCATTGTTGCTATACAACGATGCGCCAGGGCATCTATCGACCCAATCCTCACAACCGTCTTGGACATAAAGTTCTGACCTAAACAATATCTCCGACCAACGGTCGCTAGGGCCAGATCCCTCAGTAACACCGTCTCCGCCAGTAAGGGAACACCCTGAAACGGGAGCCCAGTCAAGAAGTACATGTCCTCCACCGTAGTGAAGGTGATCTGCTCTCCTAGCACAAGGAAGCAATGCAGCTCCAGACTCCACATCTGGATCAGGAATTGTAGGAGATACTCTTGCGCCTGTATCAACGGGCACTCAAAGAAATTTAGCAACCCATAGGCTGCTAAAGTCGCATGCACACCTGGCTCCTCGATAGCCATGGCATCTCGTAGCTAGGACCAATCTCGCTCTCGCCAACCCATTGGCATCGTGAAAACTGTCCACCTGCAGCCACAACAAAGAGTCCTATATCAGCCCAAGATACCATCAACAACATCACAAAGATCAATTTTACACCCATCAACCTTGCCTCTAAGGCGCGGCTGTTTCAACACACAGGTGCGCACACATGCGTGCCTATTCACTACACAGGTGCGCACGTAGGCGTGCCTGTTACCTGCACAGGCGCGCACTGGTGCGCGCCTGTCCATGCCACAGTCACGCATAAATGCGTAGTTGTACAGCCGACAGGCGTGCACATAGTGTGCGCCTTTTACCCCCTCACCAGCGCCCCCTTGTGTGTCTATCCAGTGGGCAGGCACACATGTGTGCACACCTACTTCCAGATCGCCCACACACATGGGGTCCACATCCACAAAACACCTCTGTACGGCCCTCCGTACAGCCCCTGACCAAAAACATGAAATCCTAATTCTATGCAGGATGATCAGACCACTAACTTGATACTCGCGGGTCCTCAATTGGATACCTCGTCCTCCCCGAATCTCACAATCTCATCTGAATGCTTCTCATCCAGTCACTATAGCAGCAAGTACAAATGAGGTGGCAATGTGGGCCCTACAGCTATATATAGGCCTTTTTGACAAACTTCCACTCACCATTCCGGGAGCCCATGGTGTCCATTTCTCGATCCATCTTCAGCCACGGGATCTGCATCCCATCATCTACATCACCGTAGTCCCTGGGCCTCTTTTCATCCTGAGCCCTCGGGGCGCCTTTTTTTCATACCCTGGTCAGGTACAAATGTGCATATTTACACTTATCAAATACATGCTCATATCTTCGATTCTCTTCATATATTGTTCACGTCAGGCATTTGGTTTTCATGTGTGAAGGTACTTGATCATCATACATCGGCACAACCCCTTCAGGTATATACTCAGCACTGGCATGTAGTCGTTCCCTCTGTATCTCACTTACATTTCCAGTCACACCCTCTGACATTTTCCTCTAGGATCCCCATTACCGGCTCTGCAGTACCCATACCTCCATTTGCATCTTCGATACTGTCACCCGGTAGCATTCTTACCCACATGAGTTGTCCCATTCATAGCACCTTTTGGCACTTCTAACACTCATGTTGTTTTTCAAAAACCCTTTAGGGATGGGAGTCCCAATAGTCTTACATCATGTCGTGAATCAACCACACACTCCTTCTCCTCATTTTGCTAGCTTTCCCAACGGACTCCCAGATTATCTCTCCACAGTTCTATGGTCGGGCTGCACCTCTACAGTAGCATGAACCCTCCATTTCATCCACAATCCATCTACCCATCTGCAAATCTCCCTTCATTTCACCTACCTCATACAAAAACCCACCCATGGGGCCCCCACCCTTCATCAGTTCTCCAACCAAATTCTTCCCTATCCAGGACCACCATATCACACTGGGGCACCCGTTTCTGTATTTGTATACTTCCCCCCAATTATTTGTTATTTATTGTACAAACGTCTTTATTTTCAGTCGTTAAATTACCTTTTTGTCGTCACCTTTGGCGACTTACTTCCCTTTTTTGGCCAACCGCAACCCATGTCACCCTTGGTGGGATCACTACTTATCGTCCACCCTGACTGGCATCGTCCATATCTTCAGAGTACCCCACATACCACTTACCTCTACTCTCTAAATTTGTTCACCTTGTCCCGCCTCTGGCACAACTTATCCTCGATCTTGTCATCCCCCTAACACTCGACCTCGTTGAACGGTTGCAACCACTTTTTATCTCCCACATACTCCAACCAAGGGCAGTCTTGAGTCTTCCCACATATTGACTTTGTCCATGTACCTCCTCCACTTCCTCACCTCACCTAGAAGATTTCACGAATCCATTTTCTTTTGGGAGTCGCGTCCCCCTTTTTTGTCGACATCAACACAATTTTCCAGAAGGGCGACAGTATATTGATTCTCATTATCCACTCAATGAGAGATCTCAGACGACACAGGGTGAAACACCATTGCTCCCTGCTGTCGTTGACCCCCATAACAATCGATGCCAACACTTTCTCATGTTACGGTGGGTCTTACTTTGCGACTATTGCAATTAGTTCTTTCATTTTCCGAAGACCTCTGAACTTGGTTGGGCTATAAATGCCCACATAATCAGTGATAATTATTACCGCGATCACTGCCTACTATTCAAAGTATGTTCATTTGTAGAATTGTTTTCTGCCTTTATCACGACCGCCCCCGAGGGCGCTGCAGTTGTCTACACCAACACTTCCATTATCTTTTTTGAGTTACATGACACGAGCATGGGGCATGCCCGCCTCATTTGTACATAGTTTTCTATTTTACACACCTCATGGAAGGTCGGGTCCTACCGGTTCCTTTTTCCCTCCAACGGATCACTCTGGAAAATCCAACTATTTCTCTCTCTTACAAACAACATTCTCAATAGAAGAAACATTGATGGATTTCAGCTATACGTATGCTCCTAACCTCATCCATCAGGGGGCATCTGTTATCACTGAAATTTCGTCCGCACATGGTTACAAGAAATCAGCATCGTCAAACAGTGATGAAGTCATCCATGGACCTGCATTAACACCAAAGCATTCATAAAAGGGTCAAAAACTATACAAAGTAGTGAAAAATTGAAAGGCGCTATGAAGACACTGGGCGCGTGCACACATGCGCGTAACAGGAACGCATAAATCGTGCACATACGCATGATGCACGACTGTTATTGCAAAAATCCATGCACTTGCTAAACGGTGCATTTATGAGAGTGGTCGGCCTCCCACCCACTTATGGATCAGCTCCCAAGCCGATTTGACCCTCAAATCTGGACTGGATTCAACTGGATGGCTGGTCAAAGACCTAGAAATGCCCTAATTAGCCTATTTTCACACTACAAAGCAGTTAAACAATAGCTCAAAGGAATGCTATAAAAAGGCCATGGATGCACCTCATTTTTCAAAGAATTCAAAGTAATGTTATGCTACCTCTATTCTCTTGAGAACTTTATCCTTGTCAAGATCATATTTGCACCATTGCATTGGGCAATCCATCTCACCCATTGAGTGGATTTGTAAAGAGTTCTTTCATCATTCTCCATTTTTCTTTTTGTTGTAAAAAGAGCTTGCTAGTGGGGGTCCAAGAGCCCTCCCTTGGAGGAAGAAGGGACCCATAGTCCCCTTTCTTCTTGGTGTATTCTTTCACTAATATATCAGCCTCAACATTGGTGACATGGGTCTTATGATTCTTTTTTTTTCTATGTCCCTATGCTCATGAATTTAGTTGTTATTGCATTTCTTAGTTTAATTCTTAATTGTTGTTTTTTCTTTCTTTCCCTAACTCTTTTCCTTACAGCTGTCCTTCTCAGCAGACCCAACTGAGCTTGCAAGCACCTCCATTTTTCTCACTAAGGTGACGAAGGAGGCACAACACTTGGCCTCCAAGTTTTGCAAACCAATGAACGAATTTTTCATTCCCAGTCTAAGTATGCTTGTGACCTTCTTCATCGCTTTCACATGGAATTGTAAACCAACCACTTCTCCCTTCTAGTCCGGAGTCAATCTTATTTCCACCTGTACTTCTCCCGAAGTTGATGCCACCCTGTACCGTCAGTTGGTTGGTAGCCTCTTATACTTGACTCATACCCATCCTGATCTTTCCTTTGTTGTTGGTATTTTTTCCCGGTATATGAAAACACCCCATGAAAGCCATTGGAAAACAACTAAAAGGATAATTTTCTATGTCCATGGTACAGTTCATCTCGGGATACATTACAGTTCAGGGGGACTCCTTTATTGGTTGGTTTCACTGATTCAGATTGGGACGACAACCCTGATGATCGGAAGTCTACTGCAGGTTATGTTTTCATCCTTGGTTCAGGACTTGTCACTTGGGCCTGTAAGAAACAACAAGCTATTTCGCTTTCTTTAGCAGAAGCAGAGTACCAAGCAACGGTAAATTCAAGTTAGGAAGCCTTGTGGCTTTGACATATCCTTTCAAAGTTTGGATTCCAACAGCAGCATCCAACCAGCCTTTGGTCTGACAATCGGAGTGCCATCAATCTTGCCAAAGACCCAGTTCAACATTAGCATAGAAAACACATCAAGCTACACATGCACTTCATCAGAAAGCTCATTCATGATCAAGTTATTGAAGTTCTCTTTTTCCCTACAGAAGATCAAGTTGTAGAAATTTTCACAAAGTCTCTTATAGAAGTGAAGTTTTCCAAACTTCGATCTATGTTAGGAGTTCAGGAAGTTTCCATTAAGGGGGGATAATCTCTAATGATGCCTTACTTTTCCTATTGTGTCACCATTGTAAATCCTTCATTACTATCCCAAGTTGTTCTTAAGGGGGGATGTTAGGATATTTAGACACTTAGGAGTTAGTTAAGATCTACTTGGTCTAATGTGTTGTTAGGTAAAAGTGTGTTTCTTAGTGTGTTTCTTTATTATGCATTAGTATGCATTTGTAGTTAGGAAATCCGACGGTCACAATATGTTCCCGACATAGAGGGATCTGACAGTTCATACTCTCCTTGATCTTAACGACCATTGATTTGTGGCTTAACACCTGATTGGTCCATGATCTCTATTTAAAGAGCATGGAGGTTCATTTGTCAATGATCGATTGTGAGAAACTCTCTTGTAAAATCTCTCTGTAATCTTTTTATTTTTCAGTAATAAACTACTCCAAGTGGTCGTGTTGGCTGGGGCTGTGGATGTTTCCCCGTAGGGGTTTTACCACGTGAAAACATCGATGTGTTGATCTTTGATCTAGTTATGTGAGTGGTTACTAAAGGTGTTCGTCCTCTGTTGGAATACTTATGTTGTCAAACATGTTTTCCCCCACGATCCGATGATCAAGATCCTTTTTCTTGTGAAGTCAAGATTTCATGACTCACGACTTCCATGTAGCAAGTTCCTCTACTCTCTCGACTCCTGAAATGTCGATATTTCAGATCGCCCAATCAATAACTCACACTCCTATGGATCTAACGGCTTCTATCTCTCCTGATCTTGTGATTGTTTAAAGACACTCGACCTTATCCTTCCTGCAAATCTACTAGATCTAATAGTCCACGGAAAATCGATGCTTCTCCCTCCGAGAATTTCCACCATCCGTTCAGGCTCTCGATGTTTCTTGGCCAAAAAATTGGTGGAAACCCTCCTAAGATTTATTTCTGCGAGGTGACTTCGACCCTCATTTATCCTCTGGACTTTCCAAGTCTCTATCCTTCCTGATCTTGATTCTTGCTACAAACTCGAGGATTCTAAGGAATCCTGCACGCACTCCTTGTGGCCTCTCATGATAGTATCTGATTATCTTATATCTTCCAACTCTGTGCACTCCTTGCGATAGAAGTTCTTCAAGCACTCCCTTGGGTTGGAAAGTATAAGACTTCGACTTGGCCTGTGCACACCTTGCACGGCTCTGTGCTATACTTACACTTTTGTTGGTATAAGAACAACTTTATCTCTCCTAAGATTTTCTGAGGTAAAAATCATAATCTTGTCAATGCACTCCTTGCGGACCTTCATTGCACGCCCTGCAGGAATTCTCAGAACGAGGAGAAATTGAAACTTATACTCTCCCTCTCACAGACTTCATACATTCAACTTGAAATCATACACATAAAGGATTGAAACAAATTCATAACCAAGCATATAAGCAAACTGTAAACATACCATTCAATAGATGCAAACGGTAACCATAACAACACCATGAAATTGGATTAAAGCCTTCTTATATTAATTCAAGTTCTTATGTACATGGTTTCTATAGAAAAAAATATATGCTCAAACAACTTATACAATCTTTGTTCTTATCTACCCTCTTATGCTCTCTTTCTCTCTTGCTCTACGACTTCTACTCTACAATTGAGAATGATAATACCATACATATGAGGGAGCTTTCTTGATTTTTCCCTCTTACAAATCTAAGTTATCTTATCGAAATTAAATACTACAACTACTTTACATTGATTACATTAAATGCCTCCAACTGACAGATGAGAGCAACGCTCAAGATCTGCATTGCAATCCGCAAAACATTTAAGAACAATTACATCCTTCCGTCTATTTCATTAATGTTTCATCTTTTAAATTTCAAAATGTTTTCAAAATGCGCGCTGGTGCATATCCAACTGTCCTCCACTCACGCTTGTTGGTGATGATCTTGCATCATATTCACTGTCACCCTTAAGAATCAAGTCTGAATCTTTAGGTTGTTCTTTTCACAGGGGAGATTTTATTTTTGTTGCCGACAATGGCGCCAAAATGTTAGCACTCTATAAATTTGTTCGAATGATAAAACAAACGACAGAGGTAACCTACAGACCACTTAAGAGATGGGTACTAACCTACCCAACTTAGAGAGGGCTCTCTCCAGTTACTTGTTCTTTAATAAATGAGTTTTCTTTAACAAATCATTGGCTAGGTTTTAATGCTTTGAAGGATTTTTTGTAATTTTGCTGGAAAGGAAGGGGAGGGACACTTCAGGAGATGGATTCAAACTTATGAAAACAAATGGAATCAATGAATGGTTGGAAGAACTCTCCATAGGATAAATTCTAAATGAGGCGATAAATATGAGTTATAAATTGTAATTTGTAGAGTGTAAGAAGAAAATAAAAACATATAATTGTATCAGAGCATTAAATAAATGAAATATGACTTAGTTAGGAATAACTTAAGATAGTTTAAATTTCTCAAGACGAGAGCATCACAAGATGAATTATGGGCCTTTTAACTATCCAATTTAAACAGAAGACAATGAAAATGAAATCAGAAATACAAGAAATACATACAAAGAGAGCAGACAAAACTCATACCACCACCATTAGAATATTTTCAAGGAAACTTCAAGACATATGGATGTGTATTCTATTCAGCTTCAAAAAATTACATTCAAGTTCCAAATAGAAAAAATTGTGCCCTTTCACTTCTGCTAACCCATCGTACATTTGAAACTCCTAATATT
The DNA here is from genome assembly GCA_009831015.1 of Picea engelmannii. Taxonomy (NCBI): domain Eukaryota; kingdom Viridiplantae; phylum Streptophyta; class Pinopsida; order Pinales; family Pinaceae; genus Picea; species Picea engelmannii. The sequence continues at coordinate 5,511 of ML835650.1, read as the reverse complement.
TATACAAGCTAAGTTCCTTCGGTTTGAAACCGATTACAATGATTAAAATGAAACATTTTGGTTTTGAAACCATTTACAATGATTAAAAGAAACGCTTCGATTTTTGAAACCATTTACAATGATTATAAGAAATGTTTCTTGATACAGACTCTGTCTCCTCTGGCATTTTGGTCCCTTTCCTCGCCACCTGTTCTACTTTGGTCTTCCACATGATCTTCCATCTCTAGTGACATCTAGACATCATTTACTGGACCCTGGAAAACTACATTTTGTCTTACCCAGCCATACTATCTCCTTTCATTGTAAGTCACAAGGGTTATCATAATCTATCATTTCCTTTATCAGAATATCCACGTAAATGCAGGAAGCATATGACATGACTGGTAGTCCACGTTTGACTGCTTTGAACTGATTCAGAATTTCAAAGTCTGTAATCAGATTCTCCACTATTGTAGCTCCTTTCATATTTTCCTCCAGGGTTTAGAACTTGGAGTGATCCATTCTGCAATGATTCAGGCTGGCATTGTATTCTTCCTGATCATACAATTTTCCCTTGCCATCCCAAAATGGTGGAAGTCCTTTGATAAACAATTCTTTGAATAAATTCTTGAACTCCTATACACTTTGTTCCATCTATGTTGTCTTGGTTTGGACTGATTTCAACAAGTTATGTTTAGAAATAACCCTCTTGTCCCAGATAATCAATGTAGTTCTGTATTTAACCCCAATAGTTTGAAGGTCTGCAGTAGGAACAACATTGAGTAGATTTATGGAATTTTGGGCCCATTCTGATGGTTTATTTGCTAAAGTTTCATTCACAACAGTGCACTTGATTCTTAATGTGATGGCTATACTATCTTTATCATTAATGAAATTCAAATATACTCTAAACTTGGAATATTCAGCATCTATAGAGTCCTAAATGACATTCTTGGCCCCCTGCAATAGGCCTTTTCCTCTTAACCTCGTCTTCAATTTATCCATCATTTCCTGTAAGACTTCATTCTCCTTTTTAAATTGAGCCATTCTTTCATCCTTTTCCTGCATCTCCTACTTCAATTTCTCTATACCTCCTTTCATCCCTTTGAATTATCCTTCTCTCAAGATTACTTGTGACATAGCCTCGACAACTCCTTTAGTGTTTGACCCAAATTCTGTAGTAGGTGCGACAAATACATATTTGTTTAGCAGTTATGTCTACTCTTGTGATCGTTTCACCCTTTCTTGTTCTAGATGCAACACCCTAGATTTGTAGTCCAATGTCTCTTGATGAAGTGTTTCCTTTTCTTGTTCTAGAGCAACCAATTTTGCTATTTGTGGATGCTCTGTAGCAGACATTTTCAATTTATTCTTCAATCTTTGAATTAATTTTTATTTCTCATCCAATGAGGATTTCAATTCTTGGGGGCCTTCATATTCCAACCTATTGACTTGAGTCTGCCAAGATCTACTAGACGCTTTTTCCTGGGTCAACTATCCTTCCAATTTCATTGCATAACATGACAGTTTTGAATTCTTCAAGATTAAACTCAGGTAATCAGAATACAACATATCACTGGTATGCTTATGGAATTTGACCTTGTTTGGATCACTGATGTTGTCATATCTTATCTTTATCTAGGAGACTTTGTCTTCATGTGAAACTGCAATATTAAAGGTCCTCTTTTCAACATCCCTTACTATGAACAAAGAATATTTATGCTGAGAAATATTCTCCACTTCAAGGACTAAATCCCTCATCTCACCCAGAGCTATGTTTCCCTTCTCAACATCATGTTTTTCCAAATATTATTTACATTGATAAACTACCTCAGGTGTTCTATCGAAGATATATTTCTTATTGCTAAAGGTTCTTAAGTTGCCTTCACTTTGGATTTTGATTTCATTTTCAACCTCTATAGTGCTAGTACCATTTTAAACCATATCTAGATTTACTTGTTCTCTGGGCTCTTCCTCTTCTAAATCCACTATTTGTGTAGACTGTGTAATATTCATCTTCTTTGGGGCATTTCACTGGTCACTGATGCCCATGGCCTTTGAACTGCTTCTCTTGCTGTAAAAACTTACCTTAGGAACTTTGAATATCAGTTTCTGAGAAGATTTTTGTATTTTACTTTGTTGCAGGGTTGCCTCCACTTGTTGTGTTTGACTTGGTTGCAAGATTGCTTCCATATCAACACAAACTTCTAGATTTGTGAGCTTATAAAAACCCTCAACCTGTTCATTCTCATAAGGGGAATGTTTGTTCATCAATCTTCTCTTGGATATTATTTGGTGTGGATCATATATTATTCCTTGTAGCTGTGAAAAACTGATCTCTTTGAGCTTTGCTTGAACTTGAGACAAGCATGATCTTGTTTTGACAATGAAGGGGCAAATAATAAAAGGGAACTTGAGGTTGGAGGCTTTTTACAACTTCAGGAAATACTCTGCCTCAGATATAATTCTCTGCCTAATGAATTCAAGGGAAAATATTCTAGGGGTCAAAAAAATAGGCAATAGGTAAGGGGATTCATGGAAACCATAAACCCATATTATTGTTGAGTGCATGAATAGTACCCAATCCCCCACTTTGTTCTCTAGATTTGGCTGTAGATAGCTCCTCATGTCATCCAAAACTCTAGGTAGGATGGTATTGAAAATTAAACTATAAACTCTAGACATGACTGTTTTTATGAAGATAAGTAGTGTAATTCTTTTACACTTAGTTGACACAAATGTTTCTTCAAGAAATTCCCTCTTGTTGGTTTCCAGGAAAATTCTCAACAGATATGTGTATTATCTTAAATGTATTAGAGAACGAAAATTCACTAGCTGTTTATGGATATTATCATCTAGGAACTGATCAAAATTGATACGGTCTGACAGACCAGACTCTGACTTAAAAAGGGTCAAAAAGAAACCAAGCATGACTTCAACCACATATTTTTCATTGTCTAGACCTAAAAATTGACTCAATAGGGAGCAGACCCATTGGACTTAAATGATCATTATATTCACATTCATTGGCAAAGACAAACCCTCTAAAAAATGTTCAGGTTTGATAATTGTCTGTAAAAACAAATCTCGGACCTCTAATGGACATTCTCTATATACCCTAATCAACTTCTCTTTATTGAAAGGTTCATAAATTGCGGAAAAAGACTCCAGTATACCGAGGGACTCTCGAATTGACAAAATCTCTATTCTACACAAGACCTTAGACCCTCGTTTATTCACGATGACTCTTTCTTCATGGGAATATTGTTTGGTGCACCAACCTATAAATTTGGGAAATGGGAAAGAAATTTCGACAGCATAAGGGACTATGGTGGCTTGGACTACTTCAAGGAACGGTATACATCTTCCTACTTTATTGGACAGGTTTCTCCTGGACACAGAGATAGGAGAAATAGTGATTTAGGTATAAAAAATATCTAAATCTCGGTCAATTAGGGATTTTTCATTTTCCATAGGATCTTGTTCTATTACTGAGGTTATGATGGGATCCATGGTTGTGATGAAAAATACCTGGAAATGAGCGGAAATGGTGTCCAATTGGTGTACTATTGAGCTGCAGTTGAAATATGGTGGTCACACCAAGGTTTTAACGGTCCAGCATTCAAAATAAAATAAAATAATCGACAAAATGCCCTTTTATAATTTTCCACTTTTGGGGGGCATGAGAAAGTGGTTTGAGGCAACCAGTGTTTCATCCCGAAATGCACCTGGTGGTTCCATGTAACCCCGAATGAAAACCATGGTTTAAATTTCGAGCCCACTCTCCAAAATTAACCCCCATGCAACTTCTCCCCCCGAAATCATTCTCAACCGTTGATCTTGAGAACTCATGATCTGCGATGCATCGGGCCCGATCATCTTTGCGCTCTTGCCAGATTTAGCCTCTCCCTTCCATATTTATCCCCTTCCCTAGTTTATCGGGCTTCCAAACCGGTTTAGCGTCCCACTAGATTCTGAAATCTTGATTTCACACACAAAAAAATAATGGTGACTAACACCTTTATTGATAGAAATCAATGTTCACTTGCCTCTTTGAGGGGGAAATCTCTAGCAAAAAGCAACACTCTATTACAATAATTCTCAAGACAAGTTTTTCTCATGCATCCTACTCTTATTTATACTAATTATATCTTCTAAAAACATTCTAGAGGAATATCTTTCTAGAAGCAGAAGCTTCTATTAGGTCTTATTGCATTGACTTGCTCACATTTATTAAATAGGTCTTATTAACTAATGTTGGCCTTTATTACATGGAAAATAGATTATTCTACCTACATGAGGGGTTAGGAAGGTCAGGTCCCTAACAACTTAAAATAACTTATATTCCATTTGTGTCTTTCAATATGGAGAAGAGAATCAATATTTTCAATCTCTTTGTTTTCATGATCTTCATCAAATAAGGGTTTTTCCGTCACATTTATCTTTTCCAAGTTGTCAAAGGATGTATCATAAAATTCAAATTCTTGAAAATGAGTGTAACGTATCAAACCCTTTCTTTCATGTGGAGGAGAAGTGAAAAATTCTTAGATGCTCTTGTCACAAGGTTTTCTTTATATACTTAGTCTTCAAGTGTATCTTGATCATTGTTTTCTTCTTGAGGAAATGCAACAAAATATTCAATGACCTCATCATCTTCAACAAGATCTTCTTTGTTAATCACATCCCACATGTCCTTGACATTTTCAACATGGGGCATACATTCATCGTCCTTTTCTAATTCTAAGATGTCTTGCAACAAAGGCTCATGGGAGGGAGGAGAGGGATGAGCCTCTTCACGTAACTCATATTCAAGCTTTTAGCCTAGAAGGCTCACCATATTTTTCTTCAATGTAATCACACAAGAAAAAGTATGCATTGTTTTTTTCCTCTATTTCCACAAGAAGATTACTTGGGGGATTATCATCATATTCCATCATTTGGTCATTAATATTTCCCCTATTTTATATCATATATCAAGAAAGAAAAAATCATCTTCAACTTATTCATAACCGTAGATCCAACTCTTTTGAAACTTTTTTTTATCAAATGTGGAAATGGTTTTATATCCTTAGGCTAGTATTGAAACTGTGATACCAATCCCATGCATCTTTCCCTTGCATTGAATGTGCAATTTATTTTATCAAGACATTCTCATAAACAATGTTAGTCTCTACCACATAATCCTTAAAATATGCAATATGTCCTGAAGCCAACCAAGGATTTCCATTAAACTTTGGGATATGAGCAGTCCATGCATCCAAATGAAGCTTATATGGATATATTGGAACACCTGAAAAATCCAAAGGAGAAAATTTCCTTTATTCGAAGCCATATTTGAAACATACAAGGTGATGATTTAGTAAAATCAAAGAATTGCATACCAATCATATGGATAAGGAAGATATCGAGTTTCCAATATACCTTGAGGATTATAAGAATTTGAGTTCATAAATAACTTTCTTATGCTTTAGATCAATTCAAATCCCAAGTTATATTTATCTTTTAATATTTCTTTATGGGAATTACTTTGTG
>ML835649.1:131933-150764 GCA_009831015.1 Picea engelmannii | reverse complement strand
GTTAAAAAAGAGTGTGAACACCAAGTACGTAGCCTTTTAGAATGCTTTATCTCTTCACCGAGATAAATATTTATACGATGCAATAATTGTCACATTCTAACACGATTTATGTTGGGCAGCTCTTACCTAATAGTTAAAGGAGTTATCGCAATCCAACAGATCTTCAGAAGCCTTTATCAATGTATTAAAGAGTTACATGCCATACCAATGGTTGAAAGAGCTCAGTACAAATCGTTTAATGAGATAATTTATCTTTCCAAACCCTTTATTCAACTTAATATAAATGCATTAAAAATGGTTGATGACATTCACATGGAGGATAATGAATGTATATTTAAACAAATAAGAATGGTAGATGGCAGGTTTTTTTACTGGCTAGATTAAGTTTATGTCAATATTAGTTTTAATATTGGATGGAAAAGTAGGATGTTATCACCAGGATTGTACAATACTCCTTGGGAAGTAAAATTTTTCAACAAATGTCTCTGAGTTTTAGTTTTTCTCATGAAGTTTGAACTTGATGAAGATTAAGCTTCACACAAACTAATTGGTTTACATTTCATAGGTTAATAGATGACATAGTCTTAAGGGTTAGCTCAAGTGGTCATGAGTGAGAGACCTCTTATGTCTCTTTCAAAGTTGGGGAGGTTAAATGTACTTGATTCATCATTCTTAAATGTATCATGAATATATGTTGATTTATCATGGTTAAACCTGTTATAAATGTGGATTAAAATTGGAAAAGTTGAAGTAAATTGATTCATCATCGTTAAACTTATAATGATGATGATGATGATGATGATTAACCTCCACTGATTGGTCTAACGGACCTTAAGAAGGTAAGATATTATTTGGATTTCTTTAAAATTGTATTTTTGTGCTAAAAAAACATTGAAATTGGGATCTAATTTGGGAATGGGAAGGGCAATCTAAAAGGAAGTGTTTTTCATCTTCAACCCTCTTAGTGTCACAAAGATGACAGATTCTTTCATCCCACGATATTTTTGGAATTATCCAACACCTAATTTCACTGTATAACTAATGAGAGTTTATTCTTATTTTAACATTGTTTATTTTCTTAATAAATCTACAAATATAAATTGACTCGTCAATATTATTGGATTCCATCTATAAAAATTATAAATACCTACTTAACAAACAACATTAAACATTAATCCCCGAGTAAAAAATCTATACTGAACTTTTACAATATTTTCAATTTTATTTAAAATGTATCACATTAAAATATATAATTCGACGAAAATTACAACTTCTAAAAAATAACATACAACATGATTAATAATAATAATTTTACTACTGTATACATAGACATTATTGATAATAATAATTTTATGACTGAAAATGGATATAAGAATAAATCCTTAATGTTTTGGAGGAGGTTCTCTTCTGCCTCCATCCAACCATAACGAACACAAAAATGTCTAATTCATGATATATATCATAACGAAGACAAAAACGTCAAATTCATAATATATATCCACCAAATGTTCACGAATATATATATATATATATATATATATATATATATATATATGACAACTAATAAAATAATTTACATAAAGTATAATATATCTTTTAAATATTATTAAGTGTATTTAATTTTACGTAGTTATAATATTGTAATCAATTTTGGTAAAAACATTATTGTTAATAATAATATTGTTTTTAATATTATTAAGTGCATTGTTTTTTTTACATAGTTATAATATTGTAATCAATTATGGTAAAAATAGTTAATAATAATATTGTAATCAATTGTGGGAGAAATAAAATTTAATAAATTATTTATTTTTAATTAAGATAATTATTTATTTTTAATTAAGATTATGGTAAAAACATTATTGTTAATAATAATATTGTACTAAATTATTTATTTTTAATTAAAATTATTATAAATTTATTGATTGATGTGATATAGGTTTGATTAAAATTGTAGTTAATTTTATTTTTATTTAAAAATATTATAAATTATTTTAAATGTTATTGGTTGATGTGATATAGATTTGATTAATTTTTTAGGTAAAATTATTCCATCCAATAAAGGTTGATGTGATATAGATTTGATTAATTGTTTTAGGTAAAGTTATTCCATCTAATATTTAATATTTAATGCTTCGTATAACTTTTTAGTGCTTTACAACTTACCCTTCTCTTTTGTTCATCATGTACACATTGATTTGCATTAATGTAGTTGGGGTGGTTACTTTTTTTTTTCCAGAGAAAATTACCCATTATATTAAAAATAATATAATCTATTTACAATACAGTACTTTAACTGCAGTCCACTGTCTGTGTACAGTCAAAAAGCAAACAGGATGCTAATAAACTTTATGCAGAGCCTGTTCCTTTGAAAACACTTAGATGACATATTACATGTACTATAATCTTCGACATAACAAAAACTCTCTCGGAGAGTAGATAACAGTCAGATACATAACCTCAAAAAACAATGACTCAAAAGGATGAAGCAGGGGTCAATACAGATTTAGAGAGTGAGTAAAGAGAGTGAGTAAGGCCCTCTTGACCACCCTCCCAATGACTGAAGGTGATTTTCCCTTGACGAAGAAAAAGGGCCTTTTTTGAGAGACTGTCAGCTACCTTGTTCTCTTCTCTATAGATGTGTGCAAAATATAGAGATCTGAAGAGTGGAATGATATCAGATATTCTTTCCAACCAGCTGTGCAAATTTGCCACCATAATTGATCCCTTTCCATTAAGCCAATCGATAACGATCTTTGAGTCCCCTACCACAAATAAGTCAAAAACCGAGAGTCTTGTGGCTAGGATTAAAGTTGCCCAAGCTCCCAGAAGCTCAGCCCTCGTGTTTGTGCCTCTTCCACAATTTAAAGTCCATTTATATTCTTTATGGTCATCAATCTTTAAGACTCCACCCGCGCCACAAAGAGTGCCATTCTATTGAGCCTCTCCGTCAAACCAAGCAAGAGCTTTGTCCACTGGAAGTACTGTAGTCGATCTCCTAGCTTTTGGAGCTTTTTGAATTTTTCCCACCGACCCTACAACACCTAAAATAAGATAAATGATTCTCTGTAGTGATGAAGGTCTATCCTCAAAAATAGATTTATTCCTATCCAACCAAATGTTCCAACATATGAGTGCTAGAAGGAATGGATAATTCTGATTTTGAGAATACCAGTTTTGCATGCATTCAACAACTGAAGTGCCAACCCAACCATGAGTAAAATTCAGTAATTTTTTCACTTCCTCCCAAACTGTAATAGTAAAGGAATAGGTAACAAAAAGATGATTGCTTGTCTCTCCCTTAACACTGCATAAATAACACTTTCCATGACCTTTCCATCCTTTTTTTTGCAAGTTTTCCCAAGTTAATACTTTGTTTTTAGCTACTAACCAGAAAAAGAGTTTAACTTTCAAAGGGCAGTCCCAAGTCCATAAGTTTCTCCTCCAGCCCCCTATCTTATAACTCCAGAGTTTGTTTGACAGAGCTTCATAAACATTTTTAACTGATATTTGACCCGAGGCATCACCTCCATTCCATAAAAGTTCGTCCGGTCTATTCACTAAATAGATCCCCGTGTCTAACAATTTTCTCCTATATGAGTTCCATTCCTCTGCAAGTTCCCCCTCCAGGCCCAAATCCGAACTACAGACCCAATTTTGCATCATCACTCCTCGTGCCTCATGTCGGCTTACCTGGAATAAAAGATGAATGTTCTTACAATTAAGGGAAGTAATAAACTTCAGAGAAAGGAATGAGTCATGTCCCAATCCTATAATTACATCTCTCCCAATTGAGATTGAGTGGCCCGAACCCGACTTCCAGACCATCCAGTGGAGGATCACCGACAGAGTATTTCTAATGTTTTTCCAGGATTGTGATCCATAGGAGGAGAAAGTATCCACAGACCAGAACCAAGATAAGATAGAGCCGTGCATGATGTATTTGTATTTAATGACTCTTTTCCATAAACCATCCTTCATCAAGGCACGCCATAAGGTGTTTGATGCTAAGGCCCTATAAAACACAAATATGTTCTGGAGGCCCCATCCTCCATAAAGCTTCGATTTTGAGATAGAAATCCAACTGCATAAATGATAACCATTCTTCTTTTTGTTCCCTTTCCACAGAAAAGAAAAACTCAACTTGTAGAGTTTATTAAGGAACTCCATTGAGAAATGAGCTAGGGTCAGCCAGTAAACCGGAAGGCTCTCTAAAACAACTTTAATTAAAACAAATTATCCCCAAAGATAACCACTTATTGCACCAATGATTGATCCTGGATTCAAACTTGTCAATTAGCCACTGCCAATCCGTTGTTTTGTAACAATCTGGCTTCATCATATACCCCAAGTAATTGAATCCCTCTGCTAAGTAATTAGAAGAGAAATATAAAATATCTTTTAAATACTATAAAAAAACCTGATCGACACCCGCATACATAAAGACAGACTTTTGGACATTGATGACCAAACCCGATGCTCCACTGAAAACAAAAAGTATTTCTCGAATTTTTTCCCATTCCTCGAGAGAAGCTTTTGACATGATAAGTATGTCATCTACAAATAAAAGATGCAATACCTTAACCAATCTCGATACCTTGATCCTTGTTAGCAAACCTGCAACTTGCGCCCTCTTTAAAGAGAGACTGAGAGACTCCATGACCAATATGAAGAGTAATGGAGATAGTGGGAAACCCTGACGAAGTCCCCTACTGCCCTTGAAGAAATCAGACGCCTCTCCATTAATCAAAATAACATATGACGTAGAAGTGACACAAGCCATAATCCAAGCAGTTGTAGGCAGCCCAGAGCCACTTTGAAGCAGAAATAATCATAGAAAATCCTAGTTGGTACAATCATAGGTTTTTTTTAGGTCAAGCTTCAGAATAATGGCTTGGATTTTTTAATTTTTAATGCTATGGAGGCACTCCTGAGCAGTGCCAATTGCATCAACAATTTACCTGCCTTTGAGGAACCCCATATGTTCTTCGGATAGTGCTCTAGACAGAACCGACCTGATTCTCCTAGTTGTGATTTTAGCTATGATCTTATAACATAAGTTGCAGAGTGCAATAGGGCAAAAATCACTAAAAGTGGCAGGACCATTAACTTTGGGGATCAGGGCTAAGAAAGTGGAGTTGATCGGAGTGATAACCTCGCCATTGACTCTTGATTCCTCAACCATTTCTAGCAAATCCTGGCCTACCATATCAAAATATTTAAAGAAAAATTCTACTATCCACCCATCAGGTCTAGGACTTTTGTCTCTGGCAAAACCCCGTAATACTTCATTGATTTCCTCCTTCGATACTGCCTTTTCTAAAAATTGAACATCTTCCTCGGTCACTATGTTTGAGAAGAGCCTTACCAAATTGACTTGATCTTCAATAACATTCTAGCCATTTTCACTAAAAAAAATCTTGAAGCATTTAATTGCTTCATTCTTCATGTCTTGTTGTCCCGAAACAATGGTTCCATTTTGATCCTTAACTTCCCAAATATGTTTTTTATTTCTTCTATAACTTGGGAAATGATGAAAGAACTTTGTGTTCTTATTGCTACTTTTTATCCAATCAGCCTGCTTTTTTGCCGCCACATTTCTTCCTCTTCCAATAATAATTTCTTCCTATTAGCTTCAAGAGTACTTAGTGCTTGAGCCAAAGCATCAGTCATTGGATCTATCAACATCTGTTTGTAAATGTCATCAATGGCCGCTTCAATCTTTGTTAATTCTAATTGTTCTCATTGTCGCTTCTCCCTGGCCCAATGCTTTACACACATTTTCAAAAGAGGTAGCTCACCAACCAGTCTCCTTTGTGCCCCTATAATTAAAAGAAGGCGCAAATCATTCCACACATCCTGAACCAACCCATCAAAAGAGACATCATTCATCCATGCCAAATTTAATTTAAATGGGTAAGCTACCATCAGGATCCCTACTCCAATCTCTAGAAGTATTGGAGCACGATCTGACAAATATGGAAACTCAACCCAAGATCTGTACCTCTAAGAAGTAACAATTAGGTCCCCCGCGACATAAATACGATCAAGTATTTTTGCTATGCTATCAATACCATCTCTCCCATTTCGCCAAGTAGGTACAATCTCGGCTGGCATTATATCGACAAGTCTGTTCTTTACAAAAAGATCCTTAATAAAACCCATCATAGAATCAACATGTGTTGTATGACCCCAAACCTCCTCAGTCGAGGTCGTAAATTTTAAGTCACCTGCCATAATTAAGTCTTTATGCTTTAACAATCCATAACCATCCATGGTGTTCCAAAAAACTTTGTGATCCTGATAGGGTCCATATACATTTAGTAGAGAAATCTTTTTGTTGTCCATAAGAGAATAGCCTGACAAAAAAATACCACCACTGGTGAGAAAAGGATCAAGATTGAAATAGTTTGGATCCCAGGATGTCACAAGTCCTCCAGAGGAACCCACATCACTAACAACACAAACCATCCAATCAGGTCTTAACTTATTCATGAAAAATATCACCTTCTCTGCTGCTACCAACGTTTCTTGAAGGAAAATAATGTTGGGGGATGTTTTGTTCAGAAGTCTACGAAGGGAGGCCACTTTTAGGGGTCCTCCTACCCCTCTAATGTTAAGAGATAATAGGATCATGATTTTTCCTGAGCTAGGGCTTTTAATCCTCTAAGTGCCCCTAAATCAGTAATGGTTGGAGTAGTATATAGACAAGAACTGCTAGCCCCAACCTTTCGGCGAGTACTTCTAGTTTTGATAGGTGAAACTTCGAACCCCAGACCCCATGACCACGCAGGATCAGATATAGTATTCTCCCCACCCCCATGAGAGACCCTAGACATTCAAGGAACTGACTGACTATCCAAAGGGATATTTCCCAAGAAGGTCAGAATAGGGATAGGAAGATCTGTTTTAACCACAAATGGAGCCATATCAGTAATCAACTTGTCTAATGAAAAATCCATGTAGGGTGACTCTCTATAACCCATAACACATGCAATAGTCTTGGAACTTGTCAAGGGTATTAAAATCGGTAAAGCCCTAGGAAGTTCCCCTACAGGATTTATAGGTCTTTCACCATCCATAACCAAGTTCTCAGAATCTAAGAGAGACTTTTCAACGTTATGTTCCTTCCTCGTGAATTGATCGAGAAAAATAATAGAATTTAAATGATCCCTCTCCCACACAGATAAGGAGAAATAAATATTGGGGCAATAATGCTTCAACTTACCAACAAAAGTAGAATCTGGCGTTGTAGGACCGTCCTTTGAACTAAGTCTCGGGTAGTCTAGAGTACGATATGCTTCATCATCCTGTAAGACCGGGCTCGGTTGTGAATCCTCCATAGAATCTTCATCATCTAGGGATCCATAAATATATGTGCACTCCTTTCTTAAGTGTCAAGTCCGCCTACATAGAGTACAATGAAAAGGTATCCCCAGGTAGTCTAAACATTGTATGAATACAAGACCCCACCACTCAATCTACAAAACTTCCATTAAACCAGCATGAACATCTACTTCGACAATGATCTTAGCCATTCTTTTATCAGACGAATTCAATGAAGCTTCATCTAGACATAAAAAAAATGACCAATGGAGTTGCCAACAGCCTCCAAAGCTTTAGTGTTCCATTATTGTAAAGGTAAACTAGGTAGAAGCACCCAAATGTGTCTAAAGCTAAAATAATCAGTCACGGGGTTAAAGCTGAGCCGCCACCTTTTCAACATTAAACTACCTCTGTCAAAACTCCAAAACTTTGAAACCACCAGTTCAGAGTCCTCCAGATTCTTAAACAAGAATCCCAGCTAGCCTCTCGGCAGTGAAAGGATCTTGGGCATATATCCTATTAAAGGTTTCCAGAACCTCTGAACCCACTCCTCAACAAATGACGAACAACGAAAACGATAAGCTAGTCGCCCAACTAAGGTGCATAATGCCAAGTTGCAAGATTCCTCTAATCCTATATCCATCCCCATTACCAACCTCAATGTAGCCTTTTTTGGTTTCCAAACTTTAACTGTTCACTTATTCCTGCCTGATGGCTCCAGTCTCAAATTCTTAACAGGTTCAACACCAGTCGTGTTCAGAGGTTCACTCTAAATTTCATTAGACACCCCTCCAAGGCCTTGTGTCGTCTTAACAAAATATTTGTCACTAGGAAAACCATTAGACAATCCTTCCATGTCTTTCAGCGAACAATGTTTTAGAACAATATTTGTGAATGCTAAAGGGCGCTGCTCCAAAGGTAAAACTCTAGCATTAACTTTCACATTAGTTCTATCACCTGACCGGTTGTTGTGAGCATTACGTCTATTGATCTCATCAATCGATGCAAGGAAGCCTGGCCTTTCCCATAGTTCCTCGTCATCTGCACTCAACATATTGCTGACTTCACCTTCCATTATGTGTACGCCTGGACAATGAAGAATACTCCAGAACAATAACTCTATCAAATCAGACTGCATTCAAGGTCTCTTCACCATTAATGAGTCTGAGGATCGAGAAGTCGGTAATAAAGACAAGACATTGAAACAACTGATCCATATACAAAAGGTAGGATTTAAAACTCGCTAACCGCACTACTGGGTAGGATAAATACAACCTAGAAAAATCTTAACAGACTAGCAAATACTGTCTTCCACCATCATAAGTGCACTCTCCAAGAGGACTGCAATCTAAACTACCCCTGCCCAAAAAACTCCGCTCAAGTTCTGGAAACTTGATCTAACTTGAAACTAGTCGAGGAGCTAGAATATTGTGGGTAGTCCGCCTCCCAAGCCATCCCAACCACCATGGAACCTGCAACATGAAAACCATCAGAAAATTTGAAAATCGCCTTCCCTCCCTTTTCCATGCTCCCCAAAAAGCATGAGGAGATTGAAACTTGAACTTCACTTGGGGTGGTTACTTTCCTCAACATGTTTCACGATGGCATATGCAAAGCACTCAGGTATAGGATCAAGGTTTGATTTTAGGTATAGGATTAAGGTTCAATTAACAAGGGGTTAAGGTTTCAGGTGTCAATTTGACATGTGGTTCTGCACAGACTAAGAGGTGTTTCATATTCAAAGTTTAAGTCTCACTTTGTGTTTGAGTAGGCAATGCATTCTAAGCTTAGGGAAAAGGGTAGTCTAAGGCTTAAAAACAAATTTTGTTTAATTAAATTGTTCCATATAGTATAATGCTAAGATAGTCGCATGTATTTTGGGATTGTTAAAAGCACCATGACAATGTATATTGAAATACTTTGGTTAAAATATATTTCATGTTATTCTTGGCATAACTTTTATTGTTTTCTAGTTTTCTAGTTCAGTTAATGGTTTATATTGGATTATATTAGGGTTTACCTTCAATATGGTAGGTAGGCAAGGGTTTGGTCGTTAAAAAAATCTCATTGTACACACACACACACACACACACTTACACTTTGTTTAAAATATATTTCGTGTTTATTCTTTTCATGGTTCTGGGATTGTTAAAAGCACCATGACACTGTATATGTAAATACTTTGGTTAAAATATATTTCATGTTATTCTTGGCATAACTTTTATTGTTTTCTAGTTTAGTTAATGGTTTAGATTGGATTATATTAGGGTTTACTTTCAATATGGTAGCAGGCTAGGGTTTGGTCGGTTAAAAAATCTCTTTGTAATATGAATCCATATATATATACTTTGATTAAAATATATTTCGTGTTTATTCTTGTTATGGTTCTTATTGTTTTTTAATTTTTTCCAAAAAGAAAATTGCTCATTATATTAGAAAATATAATATGATTACAACTCTTATCAACTTTACGTATCAGATCATGCAATGATCAGAGGAAAAGTATGAAAGTACTTTTACTATCTTAACAAAAAATATATCCAGTGTAAACAAACTGATATAGAAAACGAGGGATTTATTAAAGGATCATTTACATCATAAAAAACTCGATTTACCCACAATACTATTGGACAAAACCCTTGACACATGGAAAATTTACTCCAACATAGACTAGAAGACTCTAAAGCTCCTCGTAGGACCTTTGTTGTTCTCTTCCCACTGTGTGTAGTAAATAATACCCTGTGATGTTGATCCTTGAGAGGATTCTTCAATAAATCATTGGCCTCCATGTTGAATTCTCTGTAGGCATGGATATAGGTGATCACTCTAAAGTGAGTACTTAATTATCTAATATTTTCATTCCATCCATCAAGTGCTAAGATCTGGAGTCTCCCCCTGCCATGGCACCAATCAATAATGATTTTTGAGTCTCCAATTATCTGCAACTCCGTAAGATGTAATCTTATGGCCAGAAAAAGGGTAACCCAGACACCCAGTAGCTCAACTCTGTTGTTTGTACTAGGGCCAATATTAAAGGTCCACTTATAAACTGTCGAATCACTAATCTTGATAATACCCCCAGCTCCACTCTGTGTTCCATCTGTGCAAGCCACTCCATCGAACCACCCCACTGGAAGCTGCAACCGAGGAGGATACACGAACCTGCGAAGAAACACAGGCATTTAAAGTTCCTAAGGTTTTATAAACCACAACATTAGTGGAAACTATCCCATTATCAAACAACACATTATTACACTCCATCCATAAATTCCAACAAAGAATGGTTGGCAGCTCAGCTAAATTCAGGTTCTACGTAGACCATAAATCAAAACAACCTTCAACTGATAACCCATCCCAAAATAGAAAAAGCTTGAGGATCCCTGAAATAAGAAGCCAGACTCAACGAGTGAAAGGACAGTGGATGAACATGTGATTTACAGTCTCAGGTCATCTAGCATAAAGGATACAAAAGCTCGGGCCTTTCCATCCTTTCAAAACAAGATTTTCCCAAGTGAGGACTTTGTTTTCCAGGATGAGCTAGAAAAAGACTTTTAATTTCACAACAACATTCCATTTCCATAATTTATACCTCCAACCTTTTATAGTATAGTGCCGGTAGATCTCCACCAATGCCTTGTATAAATTTTTAACCGAGAGGATCCCCGACTTATTGCCTCTCGCCCACGGGAGTTCATCCTCTCTGTCCAGTAATTGTATACCTACCCCAGAGAGGACACTCCGGAAATCATCCCATTCCTTAGCTAAGTCACCCAAAAGACCTAGAGTGGACCCCTCTTTCCAGTAAGAGCTAAGATGATCCGACCTCGCAAAATTAAGAGCTTGGTACAGAAAAGCGATGCCCTGCTACTTTAAGGAAAAAATAAGATCAGATGATAATATTGTCTGCTTTCCCAAGCCCAAGATACAGTCTCTGCCTACTTGGATCGCCGACCCACTACCCGACCTCTAGTATATCCAGTGGTCTATAATCGGGAGCGCTTTGAGTAGATTTTTCCAAATTGGAGATGCCGACCCCTGTGATCTAGAAACTGATCTGAACCAGGTTGCCATTGAGATATATGGTAAACATTTATCCTTGATAACATTATTCCAGACACGTGCCTTTGTCAACACTCTCCACTAAATATTTATCCATTTTTTAATTGAATTAACGGTTTAGCTTAAATTATATTAGAGTTTACGTGCAATATGGCCCTACCCTTTTCATAAATTTGTAGTGATTTTCCCGAGGTCTCTCTATGTCTTTGTTTCTCTTTTGGGACAAGACTTAGTATTTTTCTGTTCTCCTCTTGGATAGAGGACTTTAGATCGACTTGTAGTTTTTTTTTTCGCTTTGATGAAATTGTAGGTTCTAGTCAGTTTTTTGGTCATTGATCAAGTCTATATGGATGCTTTTCTATGTACTGGATTGTCCATATATGGAACGTTCTTGTTAGTGAAGTTTCTGTTTTTTGTAAAAAGATTATATTAATATCAATATAATGTGGTATTTTCATTGAAAAAAAAGGCTAGGGTCGAGGGTGTTAAATTTTTTCCTTGTAACATGAATCCATATATATACTTTGTATCATTGTTATTTTCAAAAAATAAAAAACTAAAATAACCTCGATTGCGTAATTCGTAGATTTGTGTTCACACTAATTATTTGGGTTAATTAGGGTTTGTTTAGAGTCTTAACATTGCTAGGGTTTTAGTTAGTTGAGTAAGGAAATAACTTGGATTGTCCAATTTGTCTTCCTTATTATGGTTAAACTTCAATCCACTTATCACGATCTTAAGTTTAGGTTTGGTTTTTCAAGATTCAATAATGATTTAGTTAAAATTGAATTCAACAATAATGATTTAGTTAAGGTTGAATTCTTCAAGAAAAAAATTATACTAAACATTGTATTATTAGCAAGAGACACTAATTTATACTAAACATTGTATTATATGCAGTTTCTTTTCTTTTTTAGCAAGAGACACTAGGATTATGAATGCTTTGCTCTGAAGGCTTCATTTTTCTATAAGTTGCTTTCTTTGAGCAATAATGATATGTGAGCAAATATGGAGAAGCTTACATCCATTAAAATTAAAACCAAAAAATAATTCATTAGTTTTCATAATAATTGAGACTTGTTTTAATTTTAATCTCAAGATTAAGTGATTGTTTTTACTATAAGTTTAGATTTATTTATACTTAATTTTTAATATAATGAATTTTGAAAATTATATAATTTTTGAGTAAATAAAAAATAATTTTCGATCTAAAATAAATGTATAATAATATTTTTTATTATTCATTTAGAAAACATGTAATAATCAATTTTGTTGTAATTATACTTGTGTTAGAATCAAGGTAGATCCATCTTAAATCCAAATTTATCAAGCACTTAGAAGGATCAAATTTCTTAAGGTATATTTTCTTTTATCATTTAGTTCCTTCATATTAAATGATAAAAAAATTTACAACTTAAGAAATTTGATCCCTCTCAATGCTTAATAGATCGGAGTTGAAGATGGATCTATGCTCGTTTAATTTTTTAGATGTTGTAATGTAAATATACACAGTTCTTTTGTTTCCTCTTAAAAGATTACAAATTCAAATCCAGAAGGGGTAAGGTATGTATACCTCTATAAACCTTACTTTACATGACACCATCTCTCCCATACTTGCTACTCTAAGTGTAACAATTATAAAACATAAGATTTTGCTTGAAATTATATTAAAAAAGAATAAAATACATCATTAATATACGAAGAAATATAAAATTACAATAACAATCTAATTCTATGATTTAAATAGTGATAAAAACACTTTACACAAATTTATGAAGCTAAACTAAATGCTTAAGTGGCAAGAAAAATGTGAACTCCAAGAAATCTAATTAATATGTCAAGCAAAATTGTAACTTTCACATACACAATCTATTTTGGGTTAAGATTGTGTACGAGACACTTATATGAGAAGATAGTGGGCAAAATTCATGACTATATTTGGGCTTGGTCATATTAAACAATGGACAATTTTAAGGCTATATCTAGTTTTGGATATATGAGACTGTTGACAACGGTCTGGATTAATATGACACAATGGTATATATTTGGGCTTGGTCATATTAAACAATGGACAATTTTAAGGTTATATCTAGTTTTGGATATATAAGATTGTTGACAATGGTCTAGATTAATATGACACAATGGCAGGGTTAGTAACCCACTAAATTAGGATTATAAGACATTACTTATACCAAAATCTTCACCAATATAGAAATTAATTTTTAAGATCTTTAACTTTATATAATAATATCCTTTTTTTTACTTAATACCTATAAATTAGGATTATGAAACATTACTTATACAAAAATCTTCACCAATATGGAAATTAACTTTTAAGATCTTTGACTTTAAATAATAATATTTGTTTTTACATCAATACCTAAGACTGACATTGTGAATAATCTATCATTATCCTAATGTTACATTAAAATTCCATTCTACCTTCAATCCCAAGTATATAACCTTTTTCACTTATAAAGCTTTTATTAGGGTCCATAGTTAAAAAAGAGTGTGAACACCAAGTACGTAGCCTTTTAGAATGCTTTATCTCCTCACCGAGATAAATATTTATACGATGCAATAATTGTCACATCCTAACACGATTTATGTTGGGCAGCTCTTACCTTTTTTTTCCAGGAAAGGCAGCTCTTACCTAAATAGTTAAAGGAGTTATGGCAATCCAACATATCTTCAAAGCCTTTATCAATGTATTAAAGAGTTACATGCCATACCGATGGTTGAAAGAGCTCAGTACAAATCGTTTAATGAGACAATTTATCTTTCCAAACCCTTTATTCAACTTAATATAAATGCATTAAAAATGGTTAATGACATTCACATGGAGGATAATAAATGTATATTTAAATAAATAAGAATGGTAGCTAGCAATTCTTTTTACTTGGTAGATTAAGTCTATGTCAGCTTTAATGTTGGATGGAAAAGTAGGATGCTATTTTGGGAAGTGAGATTTTTTTTTGACAAATGCTTCCTAGTCTTAATCTGTTTTATGAAGTTTGAACCTATGATGTGATGAGGATTAAATCTCACACAAATTAATTGGTTTACACCTCATAGGTTAATAGATCATATAGTTTTAAGGGTTAGTTAAGTGGTCATGAATTGAGACTTCTTATGTCTCTTTCAAAGTTGGTGAGGTTAAATATAGTTGATTCATTATCTTTAAATGTATCATGAATATAAGTTGATTTATCATTGTTAAACCTATTATAAATGTGGATTAAAATTGGAAAAGTTGAAGTAAATTGATTCATCATCGTTAAACTGATGATGATGATGATGATTAAACTCCACTGATTGGTGTATCAAACCTTAAGAAGGTAAGATATTACTTGGATTTCTTTAAAATTGTATTTTTGTGCTCAAAAAACATTGAAATTGAGATCTAATTTGGAAATAGGGAGGGCAATCTAAGATGAAGTGTTTTTCATCTTCAACCCTCTTAGTGTCACAAAGATGACATATTCTTTCATCCCACCATGTTTTTAAAATTGTGCAACACCCAATTTCATCCCACCATGTTTTTAAAATTGTCCAACACCCAATTTCACTATATAACTAGAGAATTTATTCTTATTTTAACTATTTATATTTTCTTAATAAATCTACAAATATAATTTGACTCATCAATATATTATTGGATTCCAACTGTAAAAATTATAAATACCTACTTAACAAACAACATTAATCCTCGGAGTAGAAATCTATACCTGAACTTTAATAATAGATTCTTTTATTTTCGCACAAGCAAAGGACCAAGAAGCAGCACATAGATTATATTTTCCACAAAACGTGTTGTTCATGGCCCACTTTGCATATTTTAACCAGGGCGGGCAAACAGGTTTTGAAAATCGGAGTTAATTTATAAAAACCAGAATAATTTTCCATTCACCTTTGAACTATCATCACAAGGAATTACGGAGCTGTCGCAATCATAACGCGGCGCCCGGCACGACAGTACCCCACTGACGATTCCTCTTTACGAAAAAAAAGAAGAAGACAAACCCTTTTTCTTTCAAACCCTAAGAGGACCCACGTCTATTCTTTATCGCCATGATCATCTCCGTAATTGCTGGCGTTACAGATATGCTTGGCCGGCTCCAGTACGACATAATTGCTTGCCCCAAGTGCCTACACTTACCGCACCTACCACTCAATCCAAATTAAAACATTACAAAAATCTTCACGGTTAAATTGTGGAAGCCAGTAAATGCTAGGGTTACACTGTCACCTGCTCTGCGCTATAAAATAGCGGCCTTGGTGCATCAAGTAGAAGTGGAGCCGCAGTCGGCATCTGTGTTAAAGTTCCAGTTTCTCAAACTAATGCTGAATTTTGGGGTTTACTAGACTCTGGACATTGGACATTGAGTCAAGATTGCAAGAAGATTGCAAGAAGCGAAGAATTTAAAGATGGCGAAAAAATCGGAGCTTCCATTCTCGTCGGTTTTCCGTCTTCTGCAAGTATTAATATGCTTAAGCATTCTCTTGACCTTCGTTACGGCACAAGATGGCGTTACGGCAGAAGACGGTAAGAAGATTTTTCGCTTGAAATGTTTGGTTTAATATTAAGTTAAGCTTAAAGAGTGCTCTTTGAATTTATGGAATGAATGTGTTTATCAGGTCTGCTGGTGAATGGAAACTTTGAAAAGGAGGGGATCGAGAATAGAACATCACGGGCAGGCGATATAGATTCTTTGCCCGGGTGGAATATTGATGGCATGGTGGAATACATAAATGAGGGGCAGAAGCAGGGCAGCATGTACCTGGTCGTTCCTGAAGGAAAACATGCCGTGAGGCTGGGCAACGAGGCTCAGATCAGCCAACAGATAAATATTCAGAAAGGATCCACATATTCTCTCACATTCAGCGCGGCTCGAACCTGCGCGCAGCTGGAATCGCTTAACGTCTCCGTGCCTCCGTCGACTAGGAACGTAGATTTGCAGACTTTGTACAGTATTTATGGCTGGGATACCTATGCCTGGGCTTTTCAGGCCCAATCTGAAAATGTGGAAGTTATTTTCCAAAATCCTGGAATGGAAGAAGATCCTACTTGCGGTCCGATTCTTGACGCCATTGCCTTGAAACAGATTTCTACTCCTGATAAGCTCCGAGGTATGTTCAAAAATCAAATTCTTGAATATTTATTCTCGTTGTTTAAAAATAAGTTCTGGTTCCAGTTTCTTTTTGAAAATGCAGCTCAGAAACTGGAGGGATGATGATTTCATTTAGATATAGTATTCATATGCTTAAGCATTCTCTCGACTTATATTTATTCAGAAACTTATATTTTTATTTTATTTAAGATCATTTCATTATAGATGTGTAGTTGAATTAACCTTCTATTAACATTAATTACAATGATTAAATTAAAATATAAAATTAGTGTTTTCAGTTCTTATCATTAATCTGAGAAATATTGTCATTGACAAACTTGATAATTAATCTTAAGAGCATTGATGAAATTCCTTGACAGTCTCAGTCAGCTCTTTGGACTAATATTTCCATCTTCTTGATAAATGGACTAAGAAACATAGGAACTGGTTGAATTGCTGAAAAGTATGAGCTAACCCTTGAAATAGTGTTTTAATATTTTTCATAATTGACCGGATTTATTTTTCTGATGCAGACAATGCTGTGATTAATGGAGATTTCGAAGAGGGGCCGTGGATGTTTGCAAATGAGACACTGGGAGTTCTTTTGCCGACGAATTTGGACGTGGCAACATCTTCTTTGCCGGGATGGATTATGGAGTCGAGCAAGGCGGTGAGATATATCGACTCGAATCACTACAAAGTTCCCGAGGGGAAGAGAGCCATCGAGCTTCTTTCCGGCAAAGAAGGTATTATTTCGCAGATGGTGGAGACAGATCCCGGCAATAAATATACGATGAGTTTTCTCTTGGGACAGGCCGGCGATGGCTGCCAGGAACCTATGGCGGTCATGGCTTTTGCCGGAGATCAAGCGGATAGTTTTCACTTCAACAATCCTCCGGCAAACGGCATCTATGAGCCTAATAATGTGACCTTCACAGCTAAGGCTGCACGGACTCGCATTGCTTTTTACAGCTTGTACTATAATACAAGGGTTCGGGATAGGAGTTCTCTGTGTGGCCCTGTGATTGATCTAGTAAAAGTGGTTGATCTGTCGAAGTCTGGCACAGTTGCAGGCTTTTCAGGATTCTCTGTTTCCCTGCTACTTTTGGTGAGCGTGTTAACGATGGCGTTCACACTGGGTAGTCTGTAAATTAATCTAGAGGAATAGAAGAGTATTAGTGTTAGAATCATTTGTGGTTTGCAGCGTAGCTAAAGTGGAAATATAGCGGAATGTAGTCTCTGTGTTATGGTTAGTAGCAGTTTTGAAGAAAGCGTCTTCGAATGGTAGAATTTCTCTAAAGTTGGAGGGAAAAAAAAGCATTCAACGCGGAATTGATTGGCGACCAGAGACGCTTGAATTGTAATTATTATGGAAGTCGTGCTATGAAACTATAGATATGATGATGTTATGGTTTTATAAACTATTTGGGGTGAGATTTGCCAGGTTGAAATCGACTTGGTTTGAATAGATTCAAAGTCACTTGAAAACAGGACAGAACATTGATGTCTATGTCACCTTTTTTATTATTATGTTTTTGTGGTAACCAGCTCAGCTCATCTTTAAAAAACAATTTGGTGGGACCATATAAGTATCTCACTTTAAATTTTCAAAAGCTGCCACCAATAAAAAGAAGACACCCCTGCGGTATTTGAAAATCTTATTTTCTTGTTGTTGGTCTATGATGTGACATCACCAGGCCTCGAGCTCAGCATCTTTCGATAAAACTCAATCACTATCAATCAAAACTGTGCATCCTATCATGGTGGTGGAAAGAAAGTGGGTCTAACTAAGAAAACAACTACTAAGTCATTTTAAATAATTAATTTTATGTCAAATGTGAATGGTATTGTGGTTTAACTATTGTCATTTTTATTTAGTTAAGAGTTGGTCTTCTTAAAAGTAAAAGTTAGAAAATCAGAGACAGTTGGCAAGAGTGTTAAAACCTCGATACGCAGAGACAGTTTGTAAAATCTCAATATATAGTTTGTAGAAGTGGTTTGCTCAATTATTATTTAAAATCTATTTTTAATGTACAAATTGATTTAGTCCTACATTTAGACTACCGTTGGAAAAAATAGTTAAAGCCTTAATATGCGGAGATGATTTTTAAAGTGGTTAGCCTTGATATGCAGAGATGATTTGTAGAAGTGGTTAAAAACTCAAAATCCAAAGACAGGAGTGGAATACTATACTGACTTCTTACTAGGTTATTTCAAGTGGTTAGATTTTATCTGTTCATAAGGATGTTGACAGTTGGAAAAAGTAGTTAAAACCTTAATATGCAGAGACTATTTGTAGAAGTGGTTAAAAACTCAAAATCCAAAGACAGTTGGC
>ML835649.1:117357-129982 GCA_009831015.1 Picea engelmannii | reverse complement strand
CCCCATAGTGTACACTTCCTGGGTCTCTAATCCGGTCCCCCTCACTATGAAACAAGGCACCATTCTTGGCTCCAGAGATTTTTATTTCTCCTCCTGGACAAGAGGGGAACACCGTGAGGCAGAATGGAGCAGGCAGGAGGCAGAATGAACACCTCCTAGACAGCTAGCCAGACAGCATGCCCAGCTGGTTACAAGAATGCACATGGGGGCGATTCATACCGTATACATACCATGCACTCCGACCCATACCACATACATACTGTGAAGTCACCCGGGACAGAATACTTCTCACATTAGCACGAGGGTTATAGTATTAAATCTTGATCTTTAATTTGGTGGACACTATTAAGAATATTTTTTTCTCATTAAATATCATACATGGTATATTTTATTATTATTAAAAGATTAATTAATCTGAAAGTTTTCAATAGATATAGATTTCCTACTTAATTACTAACTAAAAATAATATAAACAAAGAATATCTTTCTACATAATTTTTCACAATTATAAAAAGAAATTACACAAAATATTGTTTAATCTTTAAAAGTTTAAAATTATACTACATTTTATCAATCTGAATATTATTATAACATTTAAATTTGTATTTCTCTTGGATGGGGTGACAAGTGGATAGAGCCAGAGGACAAATGGTATGGGGCAACAACGAGCCTTGCCGCCAGCGTCCCATCCATTATTTCAGAATGACTCACACTCAGTGGAGAGTTAAGGTAGTGCGTCTAGATAGCTTTGCAGGGTTAATGCCCCCTACGTGAGCTAGACCGGGCGTACTGTGCTAGGCACCAGGCCTAGGGAAGTTGACACCTTGACTTTCATGGCAAGCCTCTCTGTCATCTCGGGCTGCACTATGAAGGCAAATGCCTTGGCGAATTCTCTCATTTTCACTTTGCAATTGCTTTTGCTCCTCGACTCTCACAGGCTTTCTCATTGCAATCTTTCACCACCAGTTCCTCCGCCCTTCATCGTCACTCCATCGCGGGCCGGCCTTTGCAATCCCTCCACTATTGCCAAGAGAGGGGGAAATCCAGAAGAGGCGCGCTGTATTATAACGCCCTCTCTAGGGGCAATAGACTTACCTCCTCCTAGTTAGCTCTCATCGCAATTTGCACCTCTAGCCCTAGGCATAATAGCCAGGGGCCGCCTCAATTTCCCTTGTTACCCCCTCACATTCCTCCTTTGATCCCTAGTAGCCCCTCGGTCGGAGAGGAGGTGCCACCTCCAAAAGAGAGCACTTCTCTGCTAAATTATTCTCTTGCCCCCCCAAAATCCACACATAGGATCAGGTGTTTGGCATAGGCAGTTGCATTGCGGAGGAATAAATTCCCCCAAGCAGGCAGGCAGAGGACCATACGACGAGAGTTGGTGAGGAAACGGAGGCGGAAACACCTCTTCTCTCCCCAAATCGACTCTCGGACGAGCACCTCCAACTCATTTTCGAAATTCGGCAAAAGCATGACAACTAGCCGCACATTCAGCGCATCCTCGACCAGAGAATGGATATCATGTTCGATGCTTTGACGGACGCTCCAATGCGGAATCGCTGCCCAACATGCAACCAAAAGTTTGTTCCAGCCTACAACATCCATGGCAACCCAAGCTCGCACAGGGAATAATACCTACTGTTTTTGTTTTGTTTGCTCTCCTTCTGGTTTTGTCACCTCTCCAAGGATGGGCAAAATGTTTGCCTTTCGACGCAAACTAGATGGTCATGGTGACCAATTTCTGATCAATGTTTTGTTCATACTGTTCAGTTTAAGTTGTGATGCGTCAAACTCTAAGTTTTTGATGAAAACCACATGTTC
Organism: Picea engelmannii; assembly: GCA_009831015.1. NCBI lineage: Eukaryota > Viridiplantae > Streptophyta > Pinopsida > Pinales > Pinaceae > Picea > Picea engelmannii. The sequence goes on along the minus strand of ML835649.1, from coordinate 128,161 downwards.
CGGTTTACCTTTTGTGGCAGACAGGGGACTAACAAATGGCTTTTTATAGACACTAACATAAATTAATATAAGGATCTTACTTTATTTACAAAAAACGAACATTTAAATTTGTATTTATCAAGGAGTTAGAGATATCCAATTTATTAAGATGTAATTGTTTTTTAATTATTTCAGTTTATTTTTTTTAATTATTTTATTATTGTTATTTTTTAATTAAATAATTTTTATTTTTATTTTTATTATTTTTAAAAATATATTTTTATTATTTAATGTTAACCATTTTTTTTTTAATTTTGTAAGTGAGTGTAGAAATTTTTATTACTTGAACAATTATGATACAAAATATGGGGAACTTGGTCTGCCTAGAAGGAAACCAGATCATGGGGTCCCTAGTTGCGCAAATTGATAGTAATGAGGGATGGTCCAGATCTGCCACCCAGGGAAACCAGACCAGGCCTTCCATGTTCAGTCTGAGAACAAAAAAACATATACATAAAGCATATACTAAAACTTCTCCCCTAAACTAGAGCGTGAGGGATATCTGATCTAACCTGACAAAGTCTGGCTTTACTACCTATAGACTACCAAATCATTAAGTCAGAACTATGAAGTGTTTCTGCACTTGGGGGTGCTCCTTCTCGCCATTCGCCTGGCTCTTGTTATCTTCCTTCTCAGCGGTCGTGCGAGTCTTCCTGATTTGAGCTGGCGCATCGTGTCCATCGACAGGCGTGATGTCCATGTGGTGGACATAGCGTAGATAGAGGTGGAACTGGGTTGCCAACCGCTCCAGCTTGCATTTCTGGTCCTTCTCTACTTCTACTAATAGTTTGGTAATAGTTTCCAGACTGCTGATGCGTATGATCTCATCCAACATTGCTCTGTTTTCTCTGTTGTCCTCCTGCCTGGATTCTTCACTTTCTGAAACCACTTTCCCAATCATCATTTTAGTTAGCCATGCCATCTCCGCCGTTTTGTGGTAGAGGGTTTCCCTGGGTTGCGTGGCCCCTGGATCAATTACCCAGTCCGCCTCATGTAACAATGCATCCCGAGCTTTACCTTTGCACTTGTTTTTTAGTTCCTTTTCCCACCAAGTGATGGTTGCCTTCCCCTTCGGCGCAACCCGAGTTCATAAGGTGCCCTCCACATCTTTTGTTGCATGTTCCATTCTTGTTAGCGTCCATGAACTGTTTGGGACTTCCTTCCCCGGGGGGTTCCTTTTCCTGCGTGTTTGCTTTAGTCGTGCCATCGCGCTTTGCCTGCCACAACTCTTGTTCTGGTTACTCGGCATGTTCCTCACTTTACAGGTATTCTCACTTTCTCTGCTCTTGCCTCTGTAATAATCCCTACTTTCGCACTCCTTTTGATTGCGACTATTTCCGTTGTCCCTCTTCTTATTGACCTTTCCCCTCTGCAAGCTCGTCCTTTCAATCTTGGTTTGCTTGCGGTGATGAGTGTTGTCGTCCATTTTCCTGTTAAGGCCCGTATGATCATGTTGGGTCGTCCTTTGTCCCTGTGCGATCACCGTTGTTGCTCGCTTGTGATCTGCCTATGCTGCTCTCCGTACCTGTACTTGGCCTAGTGGATCGATTCTGGTTATCATCAACCCCTATTGCCTTACAACATTATTGCGTGTAACTTGATGCCTAACCTTTTCCTTGTGATTATTTAATGTTAACCCTTGATGTAAACCACCTCACTACTTTTAGTTCAACAACTATAAAATAATTGTTTTAACCATTATACACATAATAAAGTATTGTCCGACTCAATTACAATATTAAAATAGTGATTATATGATTTGACTGAATGATGCTATTTTATTTTTAAACATTATTTAAAAACATAAATGCATAGGATTGATTCTAAAACATAAATTCATAGGATTGATCCTAATGGTATACTAAACTTTAACTTTATTATTGAAGAAGATTGAAGCATATTTTTGAACAATATTAAAAAAACATAAATTCGTTTATCAAAGAAGATTGAAGAATATTTTTGAAGATCACTAATACCCTATGTAACCCAAAATTACATGTTACACATGTGTTAATGCTTTATATATTGAATTTTACATCATTTGAATTAAAGTTATTTACATTTCACGGTGTAAAGTGCAACATACAAAGCTCAATGGAGTGCTTATTTTCCACATTAAAAAATAGCACAAGTATATTATTTTTAAAAATATATTATTATTATTTAATATTAATTTTTGATGTAAAATAGTAAAGCGCAACAACTATAATATAATTATTTTGACCATTATGCACATAAAGTATTGTCCGACTCAATTACAATCTTAAAATAGTGATTATATGATTCCATTGAATGATGCAATTTTATTTTTAAACATTATTTAAAAACATAAATGCATAGGATTGATTCTAAAACATAAATTCATATGATTGATCCTAATGGTATACTAAACTTTAACTTTATTATTGAAGAAGATTGAAGCATATTTTTAAAAATATTTAAAAAACATAAATTTGTTTATCAAAGAAGATTGAAGAATATTTTTGAAGATCACTAATACTTTATGTAATCCAAAATTACAACATGTTACACAGGTGTTAATGTGTTATACAGTTTGAGTGGGCCTAATGGTTAAGAACATGTGTTTCCTCTTAAAAGGTCACAAGTTCAAATCCAGAGGGGGTAGAGCATGTATATCTCCATAGACTTTAGTAGTCAAATCGTTAGGCGGAGGGGGATCCCTTGTCACACAAACAAGGGGATCTCATACACCAATAACATGTGTTTCCTCTTAAAAGGTCACAAGTTCAAATCCAGAAGGGGTAGGGCATGTATACCTCCATAGACTTTACTAGTCAAATCGTTGGGCGGAGGGGATCCCTTGTCACACAAACAAGGGGATCTCATACACCAATTTGGTGTGACTTGACTGTGACCTTAAAAATAGATTATTATTATTATTATTATTAGATTAAATTTTACATTATTTGAATTAAAGTTATTTACATCTCACGGTGTAAAGTCCAACATCCAAAGCTCAGTGATAGGGTGTTTATTTTCACATTAAAAAACATTTCACTAACTTGCCACCACCCTGCCATCTTCATCACTTACATCTCCGCTATTAAATCAAACAAAATCAGTGAATAAAAATATACTAAATGAGCCATCCAGGAGTTAGATTTCCCTATTGTGTTTTGAAAGCTCCTCAAACATCCAATGATTTTGTTATAACTAAATGATCGTTCTAAGGTACAAATTCAAGAATTAGATTTCCATAGTGTGTTTTGAAAGCTCATCCTCCTGAATCTAGTGCCATAATCACTGAGCATAAAGTGAAAGTTGAAATAGTTGGTTTAACGATTCAATATTAATTAAACATATTTAAAATTAAGATGGATCTAAAATTAATTAAACATATTTAAAATTAAGATGGATCCATAAAACTCCTTTTTCAATATTATTTTAAGTTAAGTTTTTCTTCCATGTCCACTAGGAAGGTAGAGATCTTTGATTAATAATTGAAGTTCCAATTCTTACGCCAAATCTCGTTTCTTTTACTAAAAAAATTGCGTTTTATTATTTGTATGTAGGGAAAACTTATTGTGGAAAGCCACAAATTTAGATGTTTCTATTGAACATGACCATGTTCAAGTATTTTAAATTTGGTCAATGTCTTCTTTGTAATTCTCTATTTGTGTGTTATTAATTATTCGAGAATTCCATCTTATTAATATGTCAAATCGTTTTGACAATGAAAATCAAGGGAAACGTAATTACTAACCTGAAGAGAATTGTGATTACAAATCAAGAACTCAAGTTTTAAAAACTCATATTTTTGTATTAAAAATATTAAAATCAATTCTTGAATTAAAAATTGGTGTATCGGTGACACTTTTTTTTTTGTTGCGGTTAAAACTACAACTCTTTGTGACTGTAACTTATAATATGGATAACAAAAACCTTAAAATTAACCCCTAAATCAAAAAGTTATATGAGGAGTAGCACATTTCTTTTTGGGGGGAGTTAAAATTACAACTTGTTTCAAACCATGGTCTTAACCACTGATATTATTGGAACCAAAATCCCAAAATCATCTCTTGAATCGAAAAATGGTGCTACTAGTTGCACCTTTTTGTTTTTTTGAATTGAAAATACAACTTGTTTGAAACCATAGATACCTTTACAACCAAAATTTTAAAGTAAACAATTAAATTGAAAAGATGTGTCAACAATACACCATTTTTTTTAAACTTAAAATTACAACATTTTTGAAACCATTATGGAAAAAAGTGATACTATTGCAACCAAAATAACCCTACCTACCTTTGTTCCATTCTCACCTTCCCCTTAAAAAAAATTAAAAAAATACAAAAACTTAATTTTTTTAAAAGCACTAAAACAATAAAATAATATACAAACAAATTTAAAAATAAAAATACCATAACTTTAATTTTTAAAACCACACACACACATATATATATATAACAAATATTAAAAACTTAAAAATATATAAAAATAAATTAAATACATTTAATAACATATAATAACAAAATAAAAAGATAAAATAAAAAACATGATATAAATTTTTTTAAAAACAAATAAAATGTTTGATAAAAAAAGTTAGATGTATTTATACAATATGTATTGAGGTTTTTTTGTCCTACAATTAAAAAAATCATTGAGGTTTTTTTTTCCTACAATTAAAAAAATCTCATACATTAGTTTGGTGTACAGTAACTTTAAAAATGAATTATTATTATTTTTTTTGTTTGTTAATTTGGTCGAACCTCTTAGCATCGGGATTAACCTGTGGCTTGAGAAACCGCGACTCAGGGGCATCGAAGTCATCAAAATCACCCGGGGATCGCACCCGGCCTGAGCCACACCAACCCTTAACATGGTTGGATTTTTTGTCCCCGCAGGTTTCGAACCGATGACTTTTCAACACAGAGTGGCTTAACAACACACTCCATCACCGACTATCCTACACCTCGGGGACAAAAAATGATTTGTTATTATTATTAATATAAATAACAAAATTAAAAAAAATAAAAAATCTCATATACTAGTTTGGTGTAATTTGACCGTAACTTAAAAAATGAATTATTATTATTATTATTATTATTTTTAAGTAAAAAGGGTAGTACCTGCTATATTAAGTTAACAAAGAAACATTGACAAAAATACACAGAGATATAGTCGTCCTGAGCCACCATAAATGCTGTCATTTTACCGGAAACCAACATAGTTTGGAGTGAAATGAGTCTAGGAAGATAAGCTAAACACTGTTTTGCCCTCTGTCCTGCCCGAAGGAAACCAGGACAGATGGCCATAGTTCAAGTTAACATTGAGCAACAGCATGATGAAAAAAACAAACTAGCATAGGAGAACTCAGATACCTGGTGACTTGTCGCCATTGCCTTTCTGACACGTGGATTTGGCTGGGATGGCAAACAGCTGCGCGCACATTGGACATTTCCGCTTTGCTGGAGCATTGGAGTACGTGTCAAGGAGCAAGTGCAGACGCTGTCCCATGAGGATGGCTTTGTGCTCCTGGTCTACCATGTGGCCTCAGAGTTCGAACACTAGAGCCAGATGCTCTGCATGGAGGAGTGGACCATGCAAATCATTGTTTACTGCCTCGTCGAAGGTTTCATTCCCCACTTCCACGTTCATCCCTGCTCTGGCCTTGTTCACGTTCATTCCTGCTCTAGCTGCGTCCACATTCATCCCTGCTCTGGTCTCGTCCACATTCATCTCTGCGCAGGCATTGTCTCGAGCCTTGTCCTCGCTCGTTGCCTTCTCAACATGGCTAGTGGGGCTGTAGTCACCCGTCCACGGTATCTCTTCGACAAAACAAATTGGGAATTCTTCTACAGGCTCTCCCTTCAGACCGCTTCCAGCCTGTATTTCAGGCACCGTGGCTTGGGGTTCTAGGGTGGTCGCGAAATCCTCCAGGTACGTTGTTTCTTCGACATAACAGGTTGGAAACTCGTCCACAACGCCTCCCTTCAGACAACTTCCAGGCTCAATTGCAAGGGTGTGCGTGCTACGCTCTATCCCAGGCTCAACTATAATGGCATGGAGTGCCAATTGGTCGGCTCGGGCTCTCTGCCGGAGGATGGAAGTCGACATTGACAGAGCGCGCTCAAGGTTCTACCTTCTTTGCCTCTGCTCTTTGTGGGTGTACCAGGCCGAGCCTTGACGAGGCTTGCCTCGCTTCCTTATCATCGCGGATGAGGGTGAATGGAGATACAGAGAAAACTGCACCAGAGCTCCCAACCGGCGGGGAGGTCCAAAACGAGAATGAACCAGCTCTGTCCAGGCTCTCCAACTTTCGAATTTCCAAATGACGACATCGCATGGCTTCCTATTAACTCTGTCATATTGAGTGCTGGTTGTGCTAGTGCGTTCACGCGAGGGAGAAGTCCTACCATCGTAAATGTTGAAGGGATGGGGAGCGGCCTACGACATTTAAACTGTGGCTTGACGCTGAACCATGTGACAAGGCGTCACCACGTGTCACCCCATCCGGGGAAATTATTATTATTAATAATACAAATAACAAAATTTTAAAAATAAAAGAGTTTTAAAAAAATCTATAACAAAATTTTAAAAATAACAAATGAAAAAATTTAAAAATATATAAACGTGAATAGAGGGGTTATGGGGTGCGTTGGAGCCCTCCCCACCGTGAATAAAGGGTTTATGGGGTGGGCGCGTTTAAAACTTTGTTATTTGTCTTTTTTTGTTAAATTTTGTTCTTACATAGTTAAGTTTATTGTGGTGCACTCTAAATGAAGTGCTTGGATTAGATTATGATGTTGATGGTTGGGGTAATTGTATAGCTTGCAAATGGAATGCCTTTTGATGTTTTTTTAAAATTTTGTTTATATATATATATATATATATTTTAGTATTTTTTAAAACTTTGTTAATATATATTTTTTTAATCAAAGTTTTGATTACATTTGGGTTTTGTATTGAGTTTGTTTTATGGTTAGTTTATTGTATTGGTTTTTTTTTTTTAGGATATCATTGTTAGTCAATGGTTGGCTTGTTTCATTTTTTATTTATTAGAGTAGTAGAGGTAAGGCTTTTTTCTCTTCCCTATTTTGTTCATTATAATGGTTGAAACTTTCAATCACGAATTGGAAACAGAAAGGGTAGCTGACTGGGGATATAAATTATACGAGGTACAAAGAACATCAATGATTCTTTATTCATTGATGATACAATATTCATGGGGGCACCTCTCTAATTATTCCAAACAGTTTCAAAAACATTTTGGACTCATTCTTGGATGCTTTCGAAGGAGCTCTCAATGGGTGGAAATGCCAAATCTTTGGATGACATTCCAACTCCCAGGTAATGCATGTGATCTCTAGATCCTTGCAATTTCCATTGGTAGATGAGTGGTCCTCCTTTTAGTATTTGGGGATTCCAATTTCAATCAAAAGTGTCTCTTCCCAAGCTTGGCCGAACATACTTGACAAGTTCAGGACAAAATTCGGGCTCTAGGGTTCTTAGTGGCTCAACCCGGTAGGGCGTATAATCCTTATAAAATTCGTTCTTTCTTCTCTCCTTATGTGTCAATGTTTTGCTTTTCTGGCCCATGCTAACATTATGAACCAAGTTTCTATGAATATTAGGAAATTCCTATGGTGGGGAGGCAAATCCAATACAAGGAAGTATCATCTTGTGAACTGGAAGACAATAAGGAATCCAAATGATAGAGGCGGCCTCAAAATAAAAGACCCAACAATGATTAATGTGGCCTTAGGGGAAAAGATGTAATGGCGTATGATGGTAGATGCCTTTGACTGGTGGAAGAAGGTGCTTTGGAGGAAATACTTCATAGGATCAAGGCCCAAGTCCGTGGAAAGCCCCCTTAAACATCATAAAAGATCCCTTGTTTTTTAGACTATTGAAGGCTACAATTCCTCTAATTCAAGCTAAACTAACCATTGTCTCTTTGCAATGGAAAATGTGTGAAAATATGGGATGATAGTATTAATGGTATACAAGCGTTGAAGAATAGAGTGGAACTTGTTTCGTTAAGAAGATGGCTAGAGAATCAGAATATGCACACTTTATATGACATTTTGGTCTGGGATACAATGACGTGATCTCGATTGGGTTGGCGCTTTGGCTTTCCTCTAGTTCACATCTCTCCCCTTGTCAATATTCTAGTAAATGCGTTGGTTGGATGCGCACTGATAAATTCATCAGAGAAGGATCGAAGGGGATGGGGAGATGCAAACTACACAATCAAATCTAGGTATTCTACTCTTCTTGAGGTAGAGAACCTTGCTTAGTGACAACTCTTATGGAAAAGACATGGTCTAATGATGATTTAGTGAAGCTCAACTTGTTTTGTTGGACCTTGACACATGGGAAAATTCTCACAACAAAGAATTTAAGGAACATAGGAGTGGTATGTCCCATGCGATGTGCTCTATACGCTAAACAAGAAGAAAATGGTGCGCATCTATTCACCGAGTGTTAATATTCTCATGAAGTGTGGGGTTGTGCTCTTGCAGGCCTACAACATCGAGTGAGGAGACCCGCTACCCGAGAATATATGTTTTTACAATGGGGAAAAATGTACATGGGACCACTTCAAAACTAGGTGTTCAAAAGCGTTTGACATGCTTTTCCAAAATTTATGTATTGGAAAGTATGGCTAGCAAGGAACAAGAAGATATTCAAGGATGAATATATAACATTCAAACAAACAACTGCTAAGGCTTTGGCGCTTTTATCGGAATACCTAAGAATTATAATAAATGGGAATGATGGATCGCTGGATGCTCAAGAGGAAAAATGGATCAAACAATTTCATTTTGAACATACCAATCTTCCCTAGCCTTCGAAGGTAGGTTCATCCCAGCCTTGGTAAATTAGGAAGGATCTGGGTGAGTTCTTAGAATGGTAGTTGAAATAGTAGAGCGTCTCCCTATTATTTGACCGAGCCTTGAAGAATAACCCGAGGGTGGTAGGTGCAAGGGACTCTTCACAATCCCAGGGGGAAACATATTAAACAATATGTCTAGGGATTGATATGTCTAGGGATTAGGGGAACTATTGAATAATCTAGTTGAAGCATATTCTCTATGGTGTGGCCTCATCATAGCTAGAGCACAAGAAATTGGGGAATTAATGATCTTTGGGGACTCTACGATCATTATTCGGGCAATGATGAATCAATCTACATTTGGAGGGATACAAATTCAAGGCATCATTAAGAGAATCAGGAAGATGTTAGCTCAGTTCGATAGGGTAAAGATCTTCCACATAAGAAGAGAGATAAATAATGAAGCAGATGTGATGGCCGAATATGCCACTACGCTAAAATCCAGAGTACTTATGGAAAATGGGGAGTTCTTTCTTGCCACCATCCCCTAAGGTTCTAATGTTTATGAGCTGTAACAAAATCTACTACACACATCCAAAGCTCATTATGGTGTGTAAAAAATGGGGAGTTCTTTCTTTCCAATCCCCTAAGGTTCTAATGTTTATGAGTTGTAACAAAATCTACTACACACATCCAAAGCTCATTATGGTGTGTCAAAAATGGGGAGTTCTTTCTTGCCAATCCCCTAAGGTTCTAATGTTTATGAGATGTAACAAAATCTACTACACACATCCAAAGTTCATTATGGTGTGTCAAATCAAGTGAACAACATACGAGGTCACACATTTGGAGCATGTGGATGTGCGATCACATCCCCATATGAGCCTCTATGCTCAATTAATTCCACTGGCTTTACTTGTGGCATATGAATGCAGAGTTATGTGTAGTTCCAATCCATATGGGATTATATCGGCCGGAAGGCCCTCGAACTCAGACCTCATAGAGATTTTCAGGAGGATTCGGGGCACAATTTGGCAGGGTGTTGAGTTTTATCTACAGAAGTTGATGCAAGAAGGGGTGACTGGATGCCTGTGGGCACACCAGAGTCATCCCACTAGAAACTTTGGTTGGTTTTTATTTCTATATGGGAATATCTAGGTTGGAAGGTCCTCGAACTTAGACATCATAGAGATCTTCTGGTGGAGTTGGGGCACAAATTGGTGGGGTGTTGAACTTTGCTTTCACATAGGTGAACGACAAAGGGGTGTGTTGGTAGTAGAAAAGACTTGGTAGCAAGTATGGGTGATAGGAAGTTTGGGGGCACATCAGTTCCGTATCTTAAGTAACTCTGTTCGGTTTTCACTTTTTGGTTTTGTAGGTTCGTGGTTATATATAGTGGCAACTTTGGCTCTCTATCTCATAGAAAGAGGGGAGTGGACCATTCTCCTTGTGCATGGCTTAGGATTTAGGGGGATATAATCTTAGTTTCAAGATTATGGGAATTCCTTGGGAATGGTCAATTAGATAATAATGGTGAGTGAGTACCTTTGTGAGCATAAGAAGATACTATACCGACATGGGGAGGTGACCCAAACCAACAACAATTCCATCTTATCTCTCTCCTCCAAACTAGTAGAATTAGAGCATGCTTGTACTTCTCAAAGTGCTAACCAAATGAGTCAGCTACTCACCCAAAAGTGCATAATTGATATTTTAGAAACACACAGTTGGAGGTTTTAATTGCATCCTAGTGCCTGCAGTATCTTTCCTTAGCATCAAACAACCCGGGAACACAAATTTCTATGCATGGAGGGGAAAATGAAGCTTAGACAATATTCCAAAATCATGTACCGATGTACATTGAAGGCACGAGCATTTAACACACTAGAAAGGAACATGGAGATCGGGGTAGTGCACAAGCTTAAAAGTATGAATGTTTTTTAGAATTAGTTGTTTTTGGGGTCA
>ML835649.1:103443-113631 GCA_009831015.1 Picea engelmannii | reverse complement strand
ATTTTATTTTTTATTTTTTTTGGTGTAAGATGAATTTTCTATTTTGATTTGTTTTTTTAAGGGAATGATATCTCTTTATACTAATATAGAGTAATGATGGCAAATATTCTACATGGATTGTATACAAACTTGGAGACAGGGAACAAATACTGTACCTAGGTCAACCCTTTGATGAAATTTAGCTTTAGTGGGCATTCATAAGGAAAAAATGTACTTCATTCTCACTCTCCAGTTGCTATTGATAATTGTCGTTGCCATCCTTGTGGTCTTTGTTCGTCTGGTTTCCCATTTCTTTGTCGCTACTTCGATTAGGTTCACTATGTACATATTCACTATCCTTTCCCCTTAATTTGTAAGCATTTGTCTACTTTTCCCTCTTTTTTTTGTTTATTTAAGTGGAATCTTTTAGGGTGTTGATTTCTAGTGCTTACTTGTTTATTGTGATATGACCTATGTATTACCTAACATCTCATGAGGGTAGAGCTGTAGTAGTATCCTTGCACCCTATTTCCTTGTTACTTAAGACACACCCATCGCAACTACGAGGCTTATAACATAGAGGGATGAGATGAACTCAACCCATAGTTACTTACTATCTTGGAATATTTCATGATACTATGGGGGAGAATTTCTCGAGAAATAAATCCATGGATGTCACTTTGCCAGTGATTCCCAACATAATTTAGAATTTAGCATTCAACTACAAATTCATTAGTGTGGCATTATCCTACGAAGAAGGGTTAGTGGCGAGTCACACCACTTTGGGGGACTTGGTAACAACTGTTTGCTTAAGATATCATGCCATTTCTTCATTTATCCAACAAATGTCTCGTAAACTTTTCCATCAATAACCTTATTCACATGTGTAGTTCATGAGAGCTACACAGTTATTATTATTATTGGAAGATAATGTTGGAAGACAACTAATCTCCATGCACATTTACAAGCCATAGACTTAACAAGAGGCACGAACTTTGGAATACATTTGCTAGGCCCTTCCTTATGAAATTTGGAATGAGTTTGGTAAATATGAAGTCGCATGGCATATGAAGCAAGGATCTAAATAATCCATTTCTTCATTGTCCTATATAAGGATTGATGAAGTCATGGCTTCTAAAGCAAAGATCTAGATGATCCATTTCTTCATTGGCTTGTATAACATGAATGAATGAATGCCAAGACATAATTAGAAGTAGTCAATTCCATGTCACTCTTATATATATATATATACATACATACACAATTATGATATCCATAGATGAGTTAGTTTTAATATATTTGTGTAAAATATTTTTATTCCCTTTTTTTCTGAACTGGTCTTGGTATATCCCTGCAATTCAATTGTTGGAGTGCTAGAAGAGTCACCAGAGAAAGGTCATTACCAACCATGTCAAGGAAATACAAATCCTCACAATAATACACAATTAGGGCGTGGTGTGTGGGATCGATTGGTCTTTTCCTCATGTGCCTCTCCTCCTATTGGAAACACACATTATCCATGGTGGTGGAACTTGGTTCTTGTGTATTTATTTATCTTGTGGCTTTAAATGTTAGCAATAATAACATATTTATGAGTTTCTTGTAATAGTTACTAAATGGGTGCATGTCACGAGCACTCCATATTTTAAGAGCGTGGCACATAAAAACTAGGCATATACCTTAGAATTCTACAAAAGTGCAAACATATTTGTTGTAGTGTAATAACATTTCAACAATCTGATGTCTTGTTAAGTGTGACATGCAAAGTCAAGATACAAGAGGTTGGGGATGGGATCCATTGTTGAATGTGGATGTATGTGCCAACATGACATAAACACGAGGGAGGTCAAAGCACTTACAGGTGGTATGGCTCTTATTGTTGAGGATAATTTTTTTTAAACTGTCCCATATTAACTTGATGTTGAGCTCAGTATTTCCTATTCTTCATTTTTTATGATCTCAAAATTATTGCCTTCAACAACATCATCAACTTATTTATTGTCACTTTGTCAAACATTTTTTTACCAAAGCTTATTCATATCGCCTAGCCACAAGTTTTCTTCTCAAAGCTCATTCATATTGTGAACACAAGATCTTTGCTAAAAAAATGCTCCACTAACTACTTGATCATAAAACACTACTTCAATCACATTCTAAAGTGGAGATAACACAAGATCCTTCTTGTTTATTTGTACGTTTCATTCCCCGAATCACTTCAACATTCTCATTCACCTATTCAAACAAGTATGCTAATCATACGTCTCAGGAAAAGTTAAAAATATATCTCTTATGCACAATCGAAACATATTTATCTCATGAAAGAGGGAATGTTTTTTAAGCGTTTTAATATTTTTATAGAGATCATAATTTTATGGGGCTATTCACCATACCTTGAGCGACCACTTGGAGGTTGTTGGAACTTGTTTACCATGAGGGATACACCACTAATGTAGTATGGTAGGATTTTATAATCAGTTTTGATGGTTAGATAATAAGCCTTGGAGATTTCAAAGTAGTTTTGATCTTTCTAACTATTAATTTCCATTTTTCATTCTTACTTAAAAACAATGAACCCTAACTAGTCATATTTTTTGACAGGCTAATTAACACCAAAATATTTGGAGATTTCAAAGTAGTTTTGATCTTTCTAATTATTATTTTCCATTTTTCATTCTTACTTGAAAGTAATGGACCCTAACTAGTCATGTTTTTTGACAGACTAATTAACACCAAAATACTTTTACTTCCTAGATTAAATTCTATTCTAGATTAGATTCCATCTTCATTTGATTTCCATTTTTCATTCTTACTTGAAAGCAATAGACCCTAACTAGTCATGTTTTTTGACAGACTAATTAGCACCAAAATCCTTTTACTTTCTAGATTAAATTCTATTTTCATTTGGTAATCAAGGTAATGATTAACCCACCTAAAATGTGGGAGTTTTTGAAAATCATCATGGAACTTAATCATTGTATTCTCCATCAAATCAAAGTGGCTTCCTTTCGCATTTCATTCATCATTTGATGGACTATGCAACATTGAATGCTTTTGGATTATGTACAATATCATTCATTTTCATTTTGAGGCTATAGTGTTGGGTTATTTATCACCTTTGATCAACGAAATTGACTAAAGTTTGATCTTGGTAAAGTGATACTTTTTGGTTGCCTAGTCTTCTCTTCCCAAGCAATTGGGAACCAAAAGAAAATCCATTCTAGGTAAATGTGTCAACGAGATGCACCAAAATGAAAACAAAAGAACTTGCAAAGTCAAAAGCATACTTATGCTTGTTCACTTTTAGTTAATTACTATTATTTCTTATTTATTTTTGAAATTAATAACTCTCTCACACTTCAAGTTTGATTATTAAAATTAATTTCCCTTTATAATATTTTGAATTTCAACGGGACATTATCTTTATTTCAAACCTTTCATTTTCAACATTTTAGATTTCAAATTTAATATGACCCTAAATGTTTATATTAAAAATATCCCGAATAAAGGATTCATTGGAGGATAAGCTATCATTGAGATTCACATCTTGAATTCACTCAAAAAAAAACTTGGAATTAACCATACTTTTAAAGTGATAAATATGCAAATGGAGTAAGTCAACTAGCCTCTTCTCTTTTATCGGTATCCTATTTTCTTTGAATTGTTTTTACTACCAAAAGTGAGTGTGACATAACACAATGAAACTTCCTCATAACATAAAGAAACTTCTTTAGGGAAGCCTTGCTTCCTTATGTTTAAACCACAACGTGGTTACATCTTATTAGTCCCTGTACTTCGGGTGGGCGGGTATGGATTATTTGTAATCAATTTTTGTTTTTGTTATTAACTTGGCTTAAATATCGATAATTTTTTAATGTTTTAACCAACGTTTTTGGAAATTCATACAACTCGAGTACTAGTAGTTTAACCTAAATTTTGAATTGGATTTCTTATTTGGCCTCTTCCCAAGGTAGAGGGAGAATATAACTTAGTTTATCTTGCTTTATTGCATGGATTTGCATAGTAATTTTTTCCCAAAGAAGTAATGCTAGAAATGACTCTAGCATTACTTCTTAATATTAAATGTTAATATTGAATAATAGTTGTGAAACAAGCCCTTGATATATTTAATTCACTGAGATGGCAAAACAAACTAAGAGTTGATCTCACACTGCCAACTGGCATAGTCCATAGTGAGTTGATCTCACACTGCCACCTACGCCAACATGTGAACCTACACTAGCCTACAAACGTGTTGGTTCTTCTTTACCTTCTCAATCTCATACCCCTTTTTTGCTTTCGTTCTTGCTCTGGAGAAACTTCCTTTCACGTTCTTGCTATGGAGAAACTTCCTTTCACGTTCTTTCTCTAGTGAAACTTCCTTTCATGTTCTTGTTCTGGAGTTGAATCCCCAGGCAACAATGTCCCGTTCCTTGTTGGAGTTGTATGACTGGAGATGTGATGGAAGTTTGGAGTTGGAATGGCGTTGTGAGTAGAGCTATGATGAAGCCTGTAGATAAGTATGCATGCACATCTATTTTCAATCATGTTGATATGCTAATGAAAAATTTAGTTATGCTAGTCGGTCTAAAAATTCAAAAAATTATATTTTAGTTTGGTGTTATGTTTTCACACATAAATAAGATATCTTCCCATCAAGCATAAACACAAAAACCACTCAAATAATTTGCGACAATAAATAAGAAATTATAATAAGCTCTTACATAGATGAAGCCTACCAATGTTGCACCCTGAGTAACAACACGTCCCGTCCTTCATACCGTCCTTCATAGGATTCTTGTTCATGATTATTGATTATCACCTTTTCACTTTTCTCCATACCAGGACCGATCTTGTTCTACAGGTTCCTTTGTCCATGGAGGAGGAATGTTCAAAACTGAAGGCCCACCATAGTATCCATGCCTACTCAATGCTCTCTGTTAACAATTTTTATTTTCCTATTTCCAACAATTTTCATTTTTCTATTGCCCATTTCATTTTTCTATTTCCATCTTGTGTAGGAAATGGAAAAAAAATATAATTGAGGTTACCTGCAATGATCTGAAAATGATCTTTAAAAGACTTGGTTAAGTTTTAAGCATGAGTTCAATTACCAATTAGGATTTAATGAAAGAAGAAGAACTTAATGAGATATTATATCAGCCATCACAAGAAATGCATATCAGAATGTAAGCACAAAGAAAAACAAACCATAAAAACAAAGTTGTTAATGGAGTTCAACAAGTTTGCCTACGTCTCTGGGCCTTTGTCTCAGTGGGTGAGGCTTTCTTATTTCTCTTCAATGCTTC
Source organism: Picea engelmannii (assembly GCA_009831015.1). NCBI lineage: Eukaryota > Viridiplantae > Streptophyta > Pinopsida > Pinales > Pinaceae > Picea > Picea engelmannii. Next base: position 108,346 of record ML835649.1, on the reverse strand, counting down.
AAAAGTAGATTAGAAAAGTGTCAAAAAGATTACAAACTAGTCTGTTTGTGTTATGCTCGACCTCAAGAATCCAACATAACTGACGACACTGAAAAAGGTTGAGCGTAGCTCCCGGAATTGGCCCGCAAAGTTTCCCTCCTCAATGGCTTTCCTGCATAAAAATGGCTTTCAAATTCCTCAACATTTCTCTTGTTGCGAACTTCTCTAATGCTGCTAAGAAACTCTGGTTTATATAGATTTTGAGTTGGTATCCTCCTCCCAACTGTCTCGCAAAATCTGGTCTCAAATCGAGCTCCAGATCCTCCAATAATGGCTAAAATCCTCCAAAATCAGGCTAAAAATCCAATAAAATCATATTATATGGTTAAAAAACCCATTTTTGGCAAAAATGTTGGGTGCAACCCCCTTTACTTGGGCTCTTGTTCATATGGGCTCTACCATATTGCCTCGGGTTGGGCACGCCCTGGTCTTTAGCCCCTTGGTCTTCAGTGTGCTGGTCATATGCAGGGCCATGTGCCTTGGTCCTTAGCCTCCACGCACCACCACCCGGTCCTGGCTCCTGGTCCTTATCCCTCTGGTCGCCGACTAGCCCCCGCTGAACGAGGCCTATCCCCTAAACCGCCAATGCATCAACCTTAAAACAATATTCGACCATGTGTTCGACTGAGAACCACCTTCACCCATGTAGCTAGCGCAATTAGGGTAGTCTGTAGCTCGTGCTAGAGGTCGGGGGTTCGAACTTGACGCAGTCACAACCAAAATTTTGACTTAGCCAACATTGGAAAAATCTGGGGTGCCACATGATGCCCTATTATTGTGCCACATGTCACCCTGTGATTGGACCGTACAATCTAGTCAACACCTAGTCAGCGTACAATCAACATGCACAGTCCGCGACCACGTCACCGCCCTACAACCATGTCACATGTCCATTCAACTTCCACCTCAACATCCGTACTTCCCAGTCACCTTGCCACATCATCATCTGTAAATCCCAATCACCCTGCCACGTCAACATACATACAACCACCTGTCATCTGTACTGCCACGTGTCAGCCTGTCATTGGGCCACACCATGTACAGACTGCCGCGTGTCAATTCCGTACTAGCCCAACTCAGCCTGAAAATGCCAAAAATGAGTGACATGTGTCACCTCCTAGTGCTTCCACATGTCCTGTTGACGTCATCATGACGTAACCTATCGTACTGCTGACGTCAACAGTATGACATGTTGACTTTGACCAGTTTGACTTTTTGCATGTTTGGGAAATCGGTCAGAACACGATCACTTTCGCATACGACGTCCATTTGTGAAAAACATTACATGGTCATAATCAGCGCGATGAGTCGGATGCAATGGCGTTGGTTTTGTCTGATTCTGAGAACTTTGATTTTTAGGCCTTCCTGGATCCATTTTGGATCATGCCTCCCACTAAGACCTTTTGGTCCTCCAAAAGGGTATTAACCATCCATCAAGTGCAGGATAGGCCACCCCACTTGTCCTTTGTCTTTAAACTTTGTCATGTGCACCTGTATTATCATAATCAATTAAAAAACAACCATGACAACTGATAGCATATTGTTAGCCACTTGTACTCTTTCACAACTTACTGAAGCCACTACCATCCATGTTGAAAACATTAGCATTGATAACATCATAAATATGACTGCAAATGAGCTAATATGTTTGATGTACTTACACGACATTAGCTTATCTTGAAGCAAAGTATGATTGAACTTCCATTCTACAACCATCTCTTGTTCATGCTTAAGATCAATTGCTTTACTTGGCACAATTATAGTTGTGTTGCTTGCATAAGCTACCTTCCTTAATTGTTCCATTGTTTGTAGAGATTAATTTTCTTTTAAGTGATGAACATGTACAACATATTTATTACCTTCTTTAGTTAAGTGATATTGATTCTGTTCCCTGTAGAAGATTCCTTTGCGATCATACAAATAAGGGCTGCCTAAGATCATTCCACATTCATTGAGTGGCACCACATCACACGTTACCTCATCCACAAACTTTGATGAAATTGCAAACTTTAAAGTGCATTGTTTTGTTATGTGAAATTTATGATTGTTGCTTATCCATTTAAGTGAGTAAGGTTTATGATGTATCTTAGTTTTCAATCCCAATTGTTTAACCACTTCCTATGAAATCAAGTTAGATTAAGATCCACTATCTATCAATGTATCAATCTTAGTATGTTTCATTATCACAATTATGTGAAACAACTTACTTCTAGAATCATATCCATCACCAATTTTACCTGTCAAACCAACTGCTGTGATTTTAGTCTCATCACCTGAATCATATCCCAAGTCTGTTGGTCGTGTTGTTGTTGCAATTGTTTGCCTCACTTTCATCCCTTTGAACCACTTTATTATCTTCTCTGGGTGCAATTGCCATCAATTGTCATCATCGTGCCCTTCTTTCTTGCAATACTTGCAAGAGAGCTTCTCTTCCTTTCTTGTCGCTAAATTTGCTTTCTTTCCATTCCCCTTTCTTTTGTCCTCTTTCCTTGAAGACGATTCCCCTGATACACCAACTCTTGTTTTCTCCGCTTCAATGTATGTTGCTTGAACATAAACCTCATCAAGATTAGTAAGTCCAAACATAAATACAGTGTTTCGAATATGTGCAACTAAACCTCCTATATATTCCATAAGAGTTTCTTGGGTATGCAATGGAATATTTAACATTAATGCCATCGTACAAAATTCATCTGTGTATTCTTGCATTGTTTTCCCTTTTCTTAGTTTAAGACTTTTCCATTCAATTAAATCTTTCTCTTTATAACCCAAAGGAGAAAATTGCTTTCTTAGTGAAAAAACAAAATCTTTCCATGATGGAAATACATTACCAACTTGCTGCGTGCCATTTTGCAACTTACTCTGCTACCAGATGAGTGTTGTCTCTGCAAGACGAAGTGATGCCAACTTGATTTTAGTTGCCTCATCTTTGATTTGTTGCACACTGCAATAAACTTCCATCTGTCTGACCCAGTTATCAAGCCTCTCAGCATTGACTTCACCATCATACATGGGCAATTTAAATTTCACATCAAGCTTAAGTAAAGGCATATCATGTTTATGTTTATGGGAATGTTTTCTTGCGGTGGATTTTGAACTTGTACTTGAAGAAGAAGAAGTTGATGGAGAAGAAGGAGGTGAATGAGGAGGTTTAGGAGGATCCTCTCCTTCTTCACTTTTTTATTGTTTGGAAGATTCCCCCCGGAAAGGCCTCTTCCATTCCAAGTAATCCTCATATAATACCTTTACCATCTCATACATGGCGCATACAGTCTTTTGCAACTCAATCTCATTCCGAGACATGTCTTCTTATGATGCCATCTCCTCACTTTGAGAAGTCTTCTTTCTCGATTGAATATCAGGATCCCCTTCTACAATCTTGCCTTCACCACGACTCAGCTTTTCCCTGGTAATCAAGAAAACTCAAAAACCAACTGTCAACCTGCTCTGATACCACTTGATCCGAAAATGATCTTTAAAAGACTTGGTTAATTTTTAAGCATGTGTTCAATTACCAATTAGGATTTAATGAAAGAAGAAGAACTTAATGATATATTATATCATCCATCATAAGAAATGCAGATCAAAATGTAAGCACAAAGAACAACAAATTTGTTAACGAAGTTCGACAAGTTTGCCTACGTCTCTGGGCCTTTGTCTCAGCGGGTGAGGCTTTCTTATTTCTCTTCAATGCTTCAAAAGTACATAAAAAAAGGTGTCAAAAGGATTACAAACTAGTCTGGATGTGTTCTTATCGACCTCAAGAATCCAACAAAACTGACGACACTGAAAAAGGTTGAGCGTAGCTCCCATAATTGGCCCGCAAAGTTTCCCTCCTCAATGGCTTTCCTGTATAAAAATGGCTTTGGATTTCAAATTCCTCAGCATTTCTCCTGTTATGAACTTTTCTAATGCTGATAAGAACCTCTGGTTTTTATATATATTTTGAGTTGGTATCCACCTCCCAACTTTCTCCCAAAATCTGGCCTCAAATCGTGTAATGATCCCAAGCCATTATGCAAGGATCATCACTGTTTTGGTGTCTTTTTAAAACTTTTTCCTGGTTGTGGTATTTCGTCAAACAGTTTGTTGATCTACTTGTTTAGATGTGTTTAGATGTGTGTATGCCACAAATAACAGAAATATATAACCATGGAACATACCTCAACCATATGCAATAAGATAGACAAGCCAAAACATCTCAAATCTTCTTTATTCATAAAATAGAAGAACCTGCTACAATGGAGATGCCGATCTGGAATGATGAACATATGGCCAATATGATAGAAAGTGGATAACAAGTATGACCTGCTACAAAATGCTCCCGACAATACAAAATAAGCCTCCAAAGGCTGGATAAGAGATGAAGACCAATGCTAAGTGCCAAACCCCTCACTGCTGGAAGATGCCACACTCTGCTAAATAACTGAAGCTCCTCAACAATTCGGCCCTGGTGCCAAATATGTCCAATCACCTCCAGAAAGATTCCAAACAGTAGATCGGGTGATGGTAAGAACAACCCAGGTGCCCGAATCTCCAAGATCCCTCTCAATCTCTGTAGATCTAAAATCCCCCACTGAATGGTACTCCCCACTGGATGACTGGAGCCCTAGATAATTCGGCCCTAATGAAAGAGGCCTCCAAATGCTCCGAAACTCTCCAAAATGATAGATCAGGACGTTGCAATGAGAACCCAAGTGCTCAAATCCTCAAATACTGGTTAGATCCTTAGATCTAGCTACCCTCCAAATAATGGTGCGCCCTCCTCTTGGGAAAACGTCCCACTCTCAATACAAATCGATCCTCCACTGAAAGACTTCGGAAAACCACCAAGAATGATGCCAAGACACCTGCAAAGGAAACC